>JBBPTJ010000269.1:0-17294 GCA_038094035.1 Pulveroboletus aff. ridleyi
CTTGATGCAGAAAATCCACTTGCAGTCGACCACATTTATGCCCTTTGGTGGCCAGTCAATGACGTCCTAGGTGCGTGTGGCCTCGAGGCTGTTCATATCCACTCATACAGCCTCGTTCCAACGTGGCCAATCAGGCTGTGACTGTGCCTCGTCTAAGGTAAGCGGTTCCAACACTTCTTCCATTCCCATTTCAGCTAACATTGTGTAAGCAGCATGTTCATCATCCCATGTTGTCATTACATGCCCGTTTCCCTCACCACCAGCACTTTCCCCCTCGACCTCATTGCCACCTGTCCCAGGACCATCACTGGGTGCAGGACTGTCAGCCACAACAGCTGGCTCCACACCAAGCACACCATGGGGCAAGGTGAGTCTGCCGGCCTGTCCATCATGTGTACCCGCATGCTCACACAACATGTGGATATAGGGTGATTTAGTGTGCTGTTGGGTCAAACGACGAAGCGACGGTGCAGGTCCTGGGTCCACAGAAGTGGGGGAAGGAGGTTGAATTGTCAGGGCAGGCAGCGAGCCATTGGAAACAGGTGCATCAGGCCCGTTATGATCAGGAGGCAACGATCTAACTGACCGTTTATCGATTTGCCTGTCCCTGCTAATGGACTCAACAGCGTGACTCAAGATCGGGCCAATATCACATTCGAATGTCATGTTGCGCTCAACAGTGACATGATTTCCATCGTGAAGCCACACCCGATGAGCCATGCTCTTGGCGTCGAAACCCACCCAACATCCCTCCTGAGCACGGTCGTCAAGTTCTGAACTGCTCACATCATGAACCCAGATGTGGCATCCCCATTCAGGTAAGCCACCGATGTCACCCTTCTGCCTGTAAAGCAGCTCGTGCAGTGTCACACTGTCAAGCACAATGGTACCTGTCCTGTTCTTTACCCATATGCAATGTACTAATGCTTCCCCCCACAGTGTCTTTGGTAATCCAGTAGTATGTAGCATGGTGTGCATGTGCTCAACCATGGTGTGGTTAAGCTGCTCAGCCATGCCATTGGACTGTGGGTGGTCATGTATGGTAAGTTTCCGCTCAGTCCCTCTAGCCGCAAGGTGCCACTGAAATTCGTCACCCAGGTATTCACCACCATGATCAGAGTGTAGGCATTTGATGTGAGTGCCAAATTGAGTGGTTAACCAGGCCTTGAACTGATGATAGGCCTCAAAGGTGTCGGATTTCGTACAAAGGAGGTAGACCCGTGAGTAGCGGGAGTAGTCATCTGTAAACAATACATAGTATGATTTGTGCCCTGGTGTAGTGACAGGGGATGGGCCCCACATGTCGCTATGGATTTCATCACCAATGGTGTCGTGTTGTTTCGGTTCATGAGTCTTCCCGGTAGGTTTGTGAATTGCCTTCCCGTACTCACACGACTCGCACTGACCCATCATTTCTGACAGTGGGTCGAGTTTGACTCCAGCAAGGAGCCCCTTTGCAAGCATGCCGCGAATGGAGGAAGGAGCAATGTGGCATAGATGACAGTGCAATGCCTCTATCATTAGCATCGTAACTCCCCCTGCAACACTGGTGAGTGGTGAGTTGGGATGTTGCACCCGATATAACCCATTGACGAGCAGGACTTCCCCAAGCAGCTTCTGTGAGGGGTCAAAAATCCGACAGACGTTGTTATGGAAAAGAGTGACATAACCAGTGGCAGCGAGTTTTGCAATAAGATAAGGGTTGTGCCCATATTTGGTGCATATAAGACATCCTTCAACAGTACACAAGTAGATTCCTTTCCATTTGGGAGGTGAACATGAAGGTCACCCTTTCCAATGGTGTTAAAGGTGCGTTTGTCAGCTGCTTTGATAGGATAGGGAGGAATGTCGATGTAGTTCAACAGATGCTGGTGATATGGGGTAAGGTGAAGGGTGGCTCCGCTATCGTATAGCTCAATGGTTGATGAGTTGGATGCAGTGATGGAAACTGATAGCTCCACATCCCCACTAGAAGAGGCAAGCCAGATGGCATCAGGTTCCGGTTTAGCATCTGCTGAGTTAGCCTTTGCCTTCGTGTGCAGTGACTGACTGTCTTTTGAACCAGATGATTTTTCCTTCTTGCTGTGCAACTTCCAGCCCTTTGGGGCCTTACCCTCTTGGCCTCCGCCTTCTTCATAGCACTGATCCTTATGATGGCCACTCCAGCCACAGTTGAAACAGGTGCTGCTAAAGATTCATTTCTTTGACCCATTAGCTGAGAAAGCTATGTTTTCTGCCTTCCCTTTAGATTTCCCTCCTGAGTGAATTGCTGCATGGTCATACTCATCAAGAATGAGGGTGGTTAATAGGTCGGCAGAGAGTGTCTTGCTGGTGATCTGCATGTTTAACAACACAGAGGAAAGGAGTAAGTTATAGGATGGGGGTAGGGAGGCGAAGATTATGTTGAACATTTCGATGTCAGAGAGTGACATGCCCATCGAGGCAAGTTCCTCGCACATAGCCAAGATCTTCTCTAAGTGCACATGGGCATTGCCACTGACCTTCAATTTTAACTTGCCAAGCTGACATCTTAGCTCTACACTGATGACAGCAGATTGATTCTTGAATAGATCCTTGAGCATATCAAAGCACTCAAGGGCGGTTGACTTCCCCTGGATTCAGAGGAACAAGGAGTTTGGTAAGACGACAGCAATCTGCTGTCGGACGAGGGCATCCTTTTCACTCCAACTGGCGAGCGCCAGCTCATACTCGGTAATGGCAAGCAACTCATTGTTAGTAGTCAGGGAGTGCACAGTGCTTGAATCCCCACTTGTGTCCTGGATTGATCCTGAGCCAATGGACCTAAAGCACCTCTAGTGTCTCTTTTGAATGGCTAACACCACCTGGACAGAAGTGGACCTCAATATGGAACACTTTCAACAGCTGATAGTACCAGAAGTGGTGCTGGTCAGGATCTCTTCTCTTGACAATGTCATAAGAAAAGAGTGGCCATCAGGTTTTAAACAATTGTAGGACTACTGGATATCATAACTTGTGTAGTTGATCTGAAGAATTTTGGATTCCACCACATGGTCAAGGTTGAGGAGCCATATTTCATTTTGCTGCTTCAGTGTGAATGTCTGTTTGTTGCCATCAAAATCAAGGCTGAGCAGCCTCAACAGTATGTGGTCCCTTAAATATGCTGTGAAGTCCACCTAAGAGGCATGTAAGTAGGTGTGAGAGGTATGTGTGATAGTCTCACATTGATAGCTGGGTCATCAGCATGCTGGGAGAGGAACTGTGGGAGACCAAAAATGTTGTCTTTTTGTCCCTGGCTTGCCATTGAGTGATGTATCATGAGCAACATATCAAGAGCTTGCACATCTGTGTCTGTCAATATGTCATGCAACTCTTGCTGTTTCAGGAGAGTTTGTTGATGCTCTTGCCTTGCAAATTGCTCCTTGACATTCTTCTTGTTTGACTGACTGTACATTCTCTTAATCATACAGTATGCCAGCTCACTCTATTAAATTATCCCCATTATTTTGGGTACTCACAGGTGAAGTAGGATCCATGGTTGACTCATAACATGGGTGGTGTATAAGTCTGTTGTGCCAAACACTTTTATCATGTTGACATAGTCACCCAGAGCATGAAACTTGTAGATGTTGAGATTGAACATCTTGGGAAGCAAGGTTGGTCATGGTTCTTTCCTTTGATGGCCAGCAGCATGCTCAGCTATTTCCCTCCTCTGCTGTTGCACAGCTTCCTTGGGTAGCTCTTCGGTGTGAAATGTATTGCATGTGTGCCATTTAAAATGGTGCAACTGATTGCCAAGATGTCATAGAGATTGCTGAAGGAGTACCAGGGAATCATCTGTGTGCATCCAAAGCTTGGCCAATGCATGCCATTCACAGAGTCAGAATAGCAGAGTTTGGATGCTTGAGTTGTGGGTAGGGGGGAAAAGACTATTGCTGCACCTTGAGCACCTATTCAAAAAACCATGCTGGTCACTTACTCATGTCAGCAATGTCAGGTGGAAAATGGCAGATAGTGTTGTGACTGAAGGAAGTGATTTGTGTAAATCTAAGATAATGCTCAGAAACTGCTTTGCAGAAGGGTCTTTCAGCTTACTGTTCATTGCGTATCTCAATTCTGTGAGAATCAACAGCATAAAGTATTTGAAGCAAGTGCTTCAGAATGCTCTTTAGGACTCCAAGCTCAAACTCATGTAACAAATCCACAACCAGGTGGCTAAAGAGGTTGAAACCCAATAGTGATAGTCACTTGCAAAAAGAGTTCTGAGCAGTATCATAAGGCTTCTGATGGTAAAACAATAGTTGAGAGTGTTCATACCAGGTGAAGACTAGAGATTTGTTTTTGAGAATAGCTTCTATGGTTGTGCCCTTCAGAGGCTGGCCAAACTCATAGATTGCACATTGTGCAAGTGAAATTTTCTCACAAAGAATAGGAAACCCTGGTCACCAGGTCTCTGATGAATCCTGTGCAATGAAATACCAACTTAGGGACCAGGCAGTGAGGACAAGGGCAGAGGCTTTTGTCCCAAATGGTGGTGAGCAAGACTCTTCATGTGGTTTAATGTTGAGAACACAAGCATACTTATGATGGGGCCACTCACTTTTCAGGATAGTCAGCAGAGTAAGTAAGTATCCAGGGATAAACTCTTCTGAAGATCCCATCAAAGCATTTCATGACAATGTCATCCTTGTAAGTATCAACAAATTCATCATTGAGTAAAATCTGCCAGATCACTTGAATGAGTTCTCATTTGCAATGCATGAGAAGGTCACAGTTGTTTTTCTTGTTAGAGATGGATGACAAGAATTTCTTGAGGTGCTCCAGCAGCTGAGGGATGTAATAAGACAGTGCAAGCAGAGCATGATAACACAAATTTGGCATACTGAAGGAATGAAGGTGATTAGATGACAACAACCTAACAATGGGTTGGCTCAGGCATACTTAGAGAGGTTTCCAAAGAAGAGATAAATAGGCCAAGCAGAGGTATGACCAAACTGTGCAAGGCATGTCAAATCAGACCAGAACATAAGATATACAACCACCTTTTCCAGCTTGCAGCTGTCATCTCTTTTCTGTTTCATTATCTCATCTTGGGCTTGATTCTGTGCGGTGGAGGTGTACAGTTCATCATAGACATGCTGCTTGTGCCCAGTAACCAGTGACTTCCAGAGCTTCTTGAAAGGGGTGAGATAGAAGCTCTTTGAGGATGCCTCTGCAAATACTGCACAGGTGACATCAAGAATAGACCTGTAATGAAAGCCATCAATGGTAAATATCCTTCTATTACCTTCCTTTTTCTTCTCCCTTGTTGGCACCAATATGTTGACACTCATGCATTGCCACTTATCAATTCCAAATGGATCATTCTGAGGGATCTCTTTCTGAGCTGCTTCCATCTGACAGGTCTTCCTGGAAGTGTCAAAGCTGGTCAAGTCATGGATGTTGAAGTCCAGGGCTTGGAGAACTTCATGGACCAGTCAGGTGACTTCTGAATCAGACTTGTGAGCACCACCACTCTATTTCCACCTCATAAGCTGCCAGACAGACATATTGGACCAGGGCCACAGTGGTGAATAATTGCCTATCTTACCCTCAGCTGAGTTAGGGTGGGTGGGCTCATTGGCTTGAGACAGCTCCTTTACAAAGAGGTAGGAGTTGGGATTGTGTGATGGACAATGGCAATAGGCACATGCAATACCAAACTTGTTGAATTGTGTGTGAAAGGAATCGAATACATGCAGAACCACACATGGCAACATGGGATTGGAAGAGAAAGGAGACTGAGGATCAACTACAGGCAAAGGAGGCTTGGGCAGCAGGTCCTGATACCTGGCAGGAAGTCATCAATTGCATGATGGAAGGCATGGCTCAGGGGTGAAATTGATGGGCCCACCTGACATAGATTGTATAGGTAGTTTAGGGGTGGGTTCAGGTGGGTGTGCTAGAGAATCATATGTGTCTTGGTCATTGTGATGCAGAGGTTGACTGGACAGACCCTGGCACAAACCAGAAAAGGTCTAAGTGTTCTGTATTATTCACCTTGTGGACCGAATCAGTCAAACTCTGCATTGAAACTGCCAATATATCTGGGGAATCAGTGACCTGGAATGGAAGTTAAGGAGATAAGCAATAAAGAATGCATGACAAGTACTCGGGATTCATATGTGCCCTGTCTGACCTGTTTCAAAGGAGGCTCCTCAGTCAAGTGAAAGGTCATGCTTGCTTGGGAAATACATTCTGCTTCTGCCATAGCATAAACACCACACATTTTACAATGCTGTATCAAACCTCTCTGGGCTTGGAATGTCTGAGGACAGTTGGAATGGCACAGGGAATATCAGCGGTAAGAGAGATAGTCAAACTATAAGCAAAATATGGTATATTGGAATTGGAACATGCCATCAAAATTGGGAGGGTCAACAAGGGGGAGGAAGGACAGATCATGGCGAGCAACCAGGCTTTTATGAAGCTCCACCACAGCCCTGACTCAGAAGCAGGTAATATTAATACAAACAGTGTGTATACATGGACTCATTGATACTCACCACATGGATGAGATCCAACCTTTGGAAGTGATAATGAGCAGGAGTACCAGCCTGGGTGTGAGGTACTTCAGGCAGAGACACTGATTGTTATCAAGTAATCTTACATACTCAGACAGAGTGTGAAGTGACAAATTAGAATTGTTCCCAGCTGGATTTCTCTCTCTGGTTGGAGGGGCACACATTAACACAGAGGGGGCTCTGGATGGAGTTAGCCTTGTATAATAGTTAGCATATTCATCAAGGGTCCAGAGGTTATCTGAAAAAAGAGATGAGAGCTTATAGCATTGTGAGATAAATAAGTTAAAAATACCAAAATGCAGGAGGAGGAGGATTGGGTATGAGAAGTTATGTATTCAGTCATGATATTCCAGTGAGAATGTGTGTGGGAGAAGGGGAGGTCAGCCAAAATAATCAAAGAATGTCTGTACATAGAAGTGTGAGACTGTCATATCCACTCCAAACACCATTCTCTGAGCCCCTCATCCCTTTTCCAGTACTCCATAACCTGGACTTTGTTCCTTCCCCTCAGGCTTTTGTAATTACCATATTTAGTATTCCCTTTGTCCCCCTCTGACTCTTCATTCCCTCCTTGACCTTACCATGCACACCTCCATTCTTCTGTCTGAACTCTGATTGGACTTTAGTATATAAATCCTCTGTACTCTGTCTTTGTATCTCAGTACGAATATCACACTAGTTTCCTCCAGATCCTCGTTCAGTCTCCCTCCCTCTCTCTCCTCCTCTCTTCCTATGAAATACAAGGACCAAACCTCAGCAAGGGCGTGACACATAGGTCCTGCACCAATGTCCTTCTAGGTACCTCCTCTTCACTCTGTCCCCTGTTCATCCCCTGACAAACTTTGTATACTCACCTTCAGACCTCTGATTGGACTTGAGTCCAGAGGACCTGGACTTAACAGAGACCTCAGATATCACCTTGTATGTGTCTACATCACTGCAGTCCTTCATACCATTGAAAGTGATGGCAAAAGCATACAGAGAAGGATGGGCACCAGGCCATGCTGTGAAGAAAAAACAAAAACTGTGTAGAAATTGGTTGTTATCTTGGAAAGCATCCGTGATCTCAAGGTCACCCTGTACCATTGGCAAAGGCTCAGACCCCATCATAAGACCTCCAGAGCTGGGAAGAACAGCACATATTGCAGACAATTGCTTAGAATGATAGTTGGCCCCGAGGTTGGGGACCACAGCCTGGTCAAGCACAAGCAATTCATAACAAAAGCCAACCTCATATAACTCTCATAAGATTGCACAGATGAGATGAGGAGGTGGGTTGATCAAAGACTGTAAAGAAACAGTCTTTTCTCACCAATCAATGTTTTTTTTGGAACTAAAAATTGATCCCTGAGTGAGTACCAGACCCTCCTCCCCAAATATTTCCAGCATATCCAGTTTTCATGACTTGGCTAAAGTGATTGTGTCATCAGTTGAGGGTTCAGCAGCCAGGGAGCTGCCCTTGCTGTCTATGTCCTTGCTATTTAGATATTCCCTCCACAGCTGTGCCAAAGGAAATGCACTAGGGGAGTCATTTTTGAGGCAGGTGAACCAAAGTGACCAAAAAGCTAGCCAGTTCAACATGTATAACTGGTGATGCTCAGTAGTGTGCCCTGAAATGAGGAGTGCAGGTTCTGGGATGTGGTACCCATGATCCACCAAGTCTTTCTTGACTCTCTGAGGGTCCTTGACTGCATGTTTCATTGCATCTTTCCAGAACAGTAAAGAGGAGGGCATCTCAGGGACACACAACTCCTCCCACTTGTTGTGACCGCTTGATGATCCACCTGAACACTATTTAGCATGTAGGACAATACATATCTGATTTCATACTCACCTTGCTGCTTTTGTTCTGGGCATCCCTTCTGTGCTTTCCATTCTTCTTTCTTCTTCTAAGCATTTGTCAGAGCCTTGCCCACTTGGGAAGGGACCTGTGAGCTTGAACCCGAGGCAACACTGAGATCTATAGAACCCATGTAGTCATGACATGAGTGAATGTGATGTGAATAACCTCCTGGGCTGCAGTATAGTAAGTTGAAGGGAGGGACTGTCTTGCCATGCTCGGAATACATGGATTGGATAATGTTGTCAAAAAAGGTGTACTTGACAGGGTTCTCAATGATTACTTGCTTAGTGATGGTGAAGTTAAAGCATATCAACCAGACAGGAATACCAAAACAGAAGAGCTCATCACAAACTTTCAGGTCCTGTGTAAAATACCCCATTCAGTCTGATCTAACTGGATAAATCACAGTAGGGTCAACCTGGCAAGGCAAGACAACTTCCATGAAATCCAGGAATGCAAAGATATTGAGGAAGATATGTTGCACTTGAGCAACATATATAATGATGTCATGGAAGGTAACTGGTTACTGCAGCAACACCAAGACCATGTGCTTCAATGCCTGGACCCACTTTGCTGCAATGTCTTTCTTCTTGCCTTGCATCTTCTTCCATGCTAAATAATGTGCTGACATGATGCCACATAAGGTGGCAGCCCCCAAGGCTATTTCTTGCTTGAGAGTTCCAACAGTGAAAGGAGATGTTGCTTGGATGGTGAAATCACCAATAGTGGGTGTGTACCATGCCCAAGTGATTGGATTGGGTGAGAGGTGACTTTCTTGATGATGAATGCAGACCATGAATTCAAACTCTCTGCAAAAAAGCTGCAGCCACTGAAAACAGTCTATAGTGCCAAATCAACTATCAGCTCATGCCTGAAGCTCTTGGGTACCATTTTGAGGCTCCAGGACAAATGACATGTTGGGAGATGTATAGACCATCACACCATTAGTCTGGCAGGCAATGGCATTTGCATTGAGTGAGTTTAATGTAGCTATGTTGTGTTGTCAGCTTGGCCTCCTGGTTATAATGTGTATTTATGGTTGCTGGGGTTTATAATGAGTAATCACTGTAGCCATTACAGAGTCTAAACCTAGAAAAGGACAAGAAGAAAGGGGGGGAGGAAGGGCAAAGGAAATAAAATCAAGAGGGGAGAGGAAGGATGCTCCAACAAGTTTTCAACCTCACTGATGTGTGATACAAGGTGATGATGGGGCAACTCAATGGACACAAAGTCCAAGAGTGTTCTCAGGGACAACCCAAAGTCTGACCACTAAGATAAGAGGGAGCAGCACAAAGCTGACTCAGGGAACCAACAGGCCAGGCAGAGTCACTAGTTGTTACACTTGATCCTGAAGGGTCAAGCATGAACTTGGTGAAGGTCCTAAGATGCTGAGACAAGGGGGTTCCTTGCAGACAGCAAGGTCAAGGGTTTGTCCTGGTATAACCAGATAAGGGGCTTCTCAGTAATGCAGGTGGACCAGGGACTATCCCTTGTGATCAGGATGGGATGCAGGCAGGAGCTAAAGCACTCACTCAAGTGTAGAGCAAAGACACAAGAAAAGGAGTTAGGATTATGTAAGCCAAGTAGGCCTAAGCTGGGAGACAGAGGTACTACTTGGGAGTTTATATATGAGAGTAAAGGGACACTGAGTAATTGTATAGAAACTGAAAGAACATGAAAGAATAAATGGCTGACTGATCATTGAGTCAGCAAGCCAATGGCAAAAGATGAGCGATGAGTAATTAAGGAATTTTCTGGAAATGAGAAGAACAATCAAGTGCATGAGAGGAGAAACTATAAGTTTAGCACAACAAGAGCTAAATGAGGAGGGATAAGTCTGAAGAGAAAAAAGCAGGAACATAAATATAAATTGTAACATTACCCCTGGTTTAGGGTGTTGAGTCCACAATGAATACTAGAAGTTACTATATGAAGGCCCTAGAGAGCCTGTGATATTACTCCATCTGACTTCATCAATGACATCCTTGGTGTCAGCTGACTCGGGAGAGGGCACACAAGGTGTAGAGACCAGGATGGGATGCCACGTGTTTCTAGGACAGTGTGGGTGGTGGTAAGGTGATTGGATTAATGACAGTGAGGGAGGTGATGGTGGAGAATGGGGAGAACAATGGGAATGGCAGGAGGATGAAGATGAAGATGAAGACGGTGCAGGTGACTGATAGGTGTAAACAGTGACTCTTTTGGGGCATTGATATTGGAGGTGTCTGGGTTTCCTGATTTTGCAGGTTAGACAGGTGTAGTGGTCACAGTTCACCTTCCAGTGCCTGTGTCATATCTGCTCCGATCTCTGGGTCTCCAGACCCTTTACTCCTTCTCCGTTCCTCCATAACCTGGACTCCGTTCTCCTATGATCGGACTTCCTTCACTTTCCTTATTTAGTATTCCCTTTGTACCTTTGACTCTCCATTCCCTACACCTGAGACGCAGCCAAAAATGATCACCCAACAAATTGGATACTTATCCATTAACACATTGCACCTGAATTTATGATTTTGTTCAACTTGCAAATTGATAAACAGATTCTGAAGAATTTCATGGACATGTACACATTTGTTATCTTAGGACATATGGAGCCCGAGTTTATCTAAAAGAGGCTGACCACATCTGGATGGCAATGAAGTTTTATCAGATTTGAAACAATAGCCAGAATATGCACATAATATATGATAAATACAAATTGGAAAGGTCATTTTGGGTATTGCAACAGTACATACTTGTCACATATTTGAGACAAAGTTTATATCTGTCGGGTATACTGTCCCTGGCCAGGAAGATAATACATAAGGAAAACATATTCGGAAAATAGCTAAGGAAATGGTTTTCGAGCAAATTTAAGTACCGATTATTGATATATATAGAGGGCATATTAGGGGTCCACTCAGTGGACCGCTCAGTGGACTTCTGAGAGTACCTCTAAGCGAGGGGAAAAGACGCCTGTGTAGTGCATGAACTTGGGGGATACGAATACTATACGTATTGGACTCACTAGACTCGGAATAGCGATGTCCTTCCGGACGGAGAGCATCGAGCGGGCACCAACAGTCAAGCCTTGGTACCAGGCATCGTTGTACCAGTTGCGAGGAAGGCCTGGGATTGGGGTTGATTTTACTTCTTTCTTCCCTGCTTCCCAATGACGCTCCAACGAAGAGTTACCAATCCGTTCCAGCATATTTTCCGTTCTGAGAGCTGATTCATAGGTCTCCAGGGACTGGAACAAGTGGGAAATGCCAGTATTGATCCAAGGAAGCTCAAGACGGCGAAGCACCTTTGGCTTCGAAGTGGGAGAACAATCAGTTTCATCACCACTCATACCCTCGACACCAAGTTTGCCAATAATCTTGCGAATGGCATCCCACTTCTCAGGATCTCGAGAATGATTCTGTGATACAATTTTATTGCGCCTCGCGAATGTCTTCAGCATAATTATGAGTGAAAACGAAATGCAATTGTCACAATAACGTACCCCATGGCGACGAGCAATCATTCTATCACCTTTTCGACGTTTCTCCTCCTTTGCAGCTATGTGGGCCATCATCTGGGGCTGCTTATTGTAGTCGGCGACACTGATTTTGGTCTGCATCCGGTGGGCTTGGTGCGTCCGAACCAGTTTCTGTTTGCACATTTTACGAATAATTTGAAGGCTCATGGTTTTCTCGTCGAAGATGACATCTGGGTATGCGCCACCTTGGAGGTTGTTGTGGAAATCGAGTGATAGAATAGAAATAACTTCAGAGTTCCAACGTGAAGAGGCCAGTGGACTGCAATTCCAATTCAACGCAATGTTCTCCAGCAATGGGGGTGAGACACTGTCTTGATTAAATGCGTGTACAGCGTCAGCTGGGGCTGAAGCAGGAAGCTTGTCTTTGGATCCAGATTGAATAACTTTCTTTTGCCGAAGGTAAATACGGAACGCCAGCTACATAAATCAGAAAAATTGTAGACTGCTTAAATCTCGGCTTACATGTAGACGGTTCCTCTTCCCCCGCGGCCCAGGCTTCTTCCGTCTACGCGGCACAGCAGCTTCTTCATCGTCGCCGTCATAGTTTCCATCGCAAGACAGCTTAGCAGTCCCCAAATGCTGTGGAAGCGCCAACATCGCGAATTGAGACTCCATGAATTCAGTTAGACGGGGGATGCAGGCATCAATGATTCCCCGAGCAGTGGGTTCAACAAGCCCCGCAGTTGCTGTTTCTAGGCGCTCAGCTATTACCTGGTCCATGGCGGTTCGAAACGTTGCGGGAAGCGACAAAGGTCTGCCAGGTGTGATATGGTCATGTAAAAGAGAGGGGGTGGGGCGAGACGGCTGAGGGTTTTGGTCCATAGAGGACCTACTCGTCTGAGATGGGACGATAATCTAGCACAAGCCATCAGGAATGCAAAACATAGTAGTGGAGACAACCTACAGCTGGATCCGAATGGTTGAATAGGGGAGGTGTTTCGTCCATTGGGACGAAGTCTGTCTGCGAAGGAGTGGCTAGTGATGGAGGGGTTGGAATAAGATGTGCTGGTGGTTGCATTTCTGGGTCGGGGGCCACGCTGCGATGAAGGAAACGAGTGTGCGAGTGTGGGGAACGTGATCGCCGACGGGGAGTCTCGGTGGAAGAGTAAGGGCGTTGACGTTCCCAAGGGCTGAGGGATCGAGAATTGCGGTTTCTGTGACCACTCCGATCTCCTATTTCATGGGGGGTGGATGTGCGACGCGATGAACGGGTGAGATATTGAGAGTCGTCAATGTCGCGTTCATTGGAATTTAGTGCTGGACTGGACGATTGAGAGAATGACTGGGAAACGTCCATGAGATTGGAAGTTTGGGATACCTGATTAGCAGAATAAGAGGGGCACGAAGTAATGAAAGAAAAGACCTCAACCCACCAGGGGGGTGGGGCTGCTGTGAGGGGCCCCGTCATCCAGTGATTCATCGTCCGCAGGGGATGAAGTATCGGTGGGACTATCCTCAGAAACGCTGTTGCGAGGCCTGAACCGAGTATAAGGCGTATATGGAACAGAACGGGTAGTGTCAGAAGAAGCTGCCGTTTTCGCCTGAATAGAAGCCTGATGGTCTGGGACTATGGGGGTGCAAGCAAGGCGCTGACCAAGGCCTATTCCACGTCTCGTATATTCCTCTGCCTGCGGAGGGATTAAACCTCCTTGTCGAGTCGATTTATAGTATGCTTACTGTGCGGGTTATCTTCTCAAGAGCTTGCATTACAAATCCAGTTGAAGATGGCGATTCTGGATCTTCAATGTAGGATGCGATACTGTGGGGGTAATGGATGGGGACTCTGGATGACCTACGAAGCACCAACTGTATAAATTATGCGGGTGCTATGCTCCTACGTTCAATTGTTGGTCATCACTTTCATATCGGCGCAAGCGTCAAAGACGGAGAAATATTGTAAATTCGATTCGTAGGGGACCGCGCTTGTTGTAAGGGGGCTAATAGATAGGCTACATAACTGAGAACGTAAGGGACAATAACGGACAATATTGGTGAAGACATCGTCGGGAGGCACTATGACTGACCGACAGGGGTACATTGTTTTCGCAATTTTTGTTCATGTTCCCCCTAGATACACGATCAACAATCAGCAGCACGTAGCAACACAATTAAGAACACACGGGGGATGATGACGATGACTATAATGCAATAGGAGCAGACAATTGAGGACGCTTGCAGGGGAACCGATGAAGAGCGACGATAATGGTGATGAGCAGACGTTAGATAATTGCAAACGAAGGGGACACACCAGCAAACCGTCGCGAGGCACGACACCGACTGACCGACAAGGGGGTACATTGTTTTTGCGATCCCGTTCATTTCTAAGTCATCATTCCTGTCCTTAAACGCTTACGATTTACTCATTCTAATCAATACACGAAAACTAGAGTGGCATAGAGTGGCATGGTGCCACCCTAGACCACTGCGCCAAACGGATGACTTAGACGGGAAGAGTTGTGCGTGTGAAAATTCCCCTCTTAAATAGTGTTTGGCAACTATTGGCACGTGACGCCCTCCTTTGGGTGACCAGGTTGACCATCGTTCATCACGTGGGATTCACGTGATGGCCATCGCGGGACACTATTTACGGAGGGAATCTTCACACGCACAACTCTTCCACCTTCGACGCTGTGCGGTAGCAACCATATACTATCACCTCCTTTATGCCACTCATGTAAATCACGTAGATATTATGTTCGTAATGGGCCATTGTACAACCACAGGAAGGAAAATGAATAATACGAATGGGTGAGTGGCGTGGATCACCACCGTGATCTATTGTTGTCTGTTGCTAATCGAAAAGCAGGTCGGGACAGCGTGTTCGGAGACTCGGCGAGTTGGTAGCCACCGTGTAGGTCGTTCAAATCGACTCTTCCCCATTGGTGTACGCCGCCCAATGATTTTTATTGTTGCACGTTGCTGATCAAAGCAGGTATAAAGCCTTAATCACTTCAGCTGACCTGGATCAATATCTCCGTCACACCATGAAGCTGGAAAGCTCACGCCGTGAGTTCCTACCTGCCCGCCACCTGCCATATCGTCGCTACCCTCATTCCCATGTCCCCATCCTCCGTCCCTCCCAAAGTTGTGACGGATTTAATTTTAACGTGAGATCTATGCTTATTTAACACAATAACGCTTCACTGATGTCTGGAATAGCACTACAATGGCTCCCCGGAGGAGTCCTACGATACTACTGTCTCGGTGCCTCTCTTTGCTGTGCCCTCCCCCTTCATGTTGTCGCCTACCACCCGTGTCGTCCAAATCACCACGACGGGCGGTGGGAATGAACATTTCGACCATCCGGCAACTCATGCAATGACATTGCCTGTAAGTTCATTATATTCACCTTCGTTGTTGCATCAATTGTTGGTTTTGGCAGATTGAAACTCGCCTTCATTATCCGACTGGTAACCTTCGGAAGGCAATTCGACAGATAATCCGCGCCGAACGCTCTCTAGAACATCAAGCTAATTTGCTTGATACTATAGTGTGCGAAGAGATCGAAATGCGGGTGGAGCGCGCAATCCGAATGATGCTGATGGAAATTATGAGCACTGAGGACATGCCAGGTCCCTCTTCTACTAACTTGATGTCGCCAGATGAAGATGTCTCCATGGTTGATGACATTTCCCACTCTGTCAATTCTTCTGGAAACGCCAAAGAGAAGGTGAGCCTATTGCATATTGAACATTGGGTCCCTGGCAATCTAAACAAAATTCCAGGTCAACAGTGCGACCGGATCAGTTCCTCAGAATACGGTACACAGTGGGATCCTTCACCGTGTCACCAGATCGGTCCTTCAAGTTTCAGGGGGTGCTCTTAGCTCTGGTGGCGAGTACCTTCTTAATTACTTGCTCAGCTTGGGCCAGAGTTCCTCCTTAAGTGGTCCGTTTAGTTTATTTATTTTGATGCCTCACTCATTGCTGGCTTAGAAGGTGAACACAACCGCATGCCAGGGCAGTGGAGGGGGTTGTAGGATTTGCTGTCATGAAAGTTCCCTTGATGACCTGTCAGTGTGCTACCTGTGCAATAGGACTGTACAATAGGATATATGATGTTTATTCCTTTTATCTCCACTCATGAGGAAGCCAATGTCGCAGCCCACTGTAGCCCACTGTTAACCCTCATTAAGCATGAGTCTGTTACCACCATGTGGGTAGTGGTATGCCCTTCCCCAAATCCTTTTATGTACACAACTCCCCCCCTGATATGTCATCACCATCGGTGGCCTCAGACTTGTGGGTATCTCACTGGGCCTGCCCGGAGCAAACTGGAGATGATCCTCGCAGTGTAGCCCTCATATTCAGATGAGATGGGTAGAAGTATTGCTGTATCACTGGAGTTGGATACATACAGCACTAATACCATTGATGAAGAGAGAATAGTTTGTTTAGAAGATTACCTGCTTGGGTTCTAACAACAAAATCTTTGAGCAGTCCTCATATTACACAATATTATACAGTCACAACCATTATTTTGAGTATATATATACAGTGAACCATTAGCATAAACTCTAGAAGGTTGATATTACAATTTGGACGTCAGGATTGATGACTCTCTCCTTGAATGCACGCCGTACATCACCGATCTCATCCTCTGAGGGGACAAGACGTCCTAAAACCAGTGTCATCATTTCTACATTAGGAAAAAATTTCATCCATGGTGCACAGTGTGTCTGCAGAGCGGATTAGTTGATGACTATGTGTACAAAGATGATACCCACCACAATTTCTTCGTCTCCATTAGCGGAGGTGTCAAATGCTGCGGATATCCTGAGTTGCATGGCTCCACAAGTGCGGGTTTCATACTTTGGAACACGCAATCCAGTGAGTGGGATAACCATAGCAGGACCAGTGCCGTTTGGATGGAAAGCTATATTCATACGACGTAACCGGGGAAGGTACTGAGCGCAGTCCAGCACCTTCGACACTAGAGGAACACTAGGTTTGATGTCACTGAGTGTAACTGAGAGTGCAGTTACTGAATCAGGATGATCAAGCTGTTGTAGAAGTGATGTCAGATACTCCGGGGGTCCCCCAAGCATCTGCAGTGAGGGGAGACGAATAACAAGGGGTTGCGGTCGTCGAGTATTACTTGGATCCCCACAGACAGAGATGCAGAGAGATTGAATACGGGAATGTCGTTTCAGAAACCTTAACAACGTGTTGACTGAGCATTGGCGGTCAACCTCAAGGCGCTGTAGGAGGGGTAAATCTAGAGCTCGGAACAGTGACCTCCACGTAGCGGCAGGGAGTCCTGTGTCTTTCAGGACAAGCTCCCTGAGCGGAGAGTTGCGGAGGGTGGAAATGGTGAAGGGAATGAGAGGCAGGGAGAAAATACTGTTGCAGTCCAACGAGAATGACTCAAGTTGGCTGGACATTGCGCG
>JBBPTJ010000270.1:0-17291 GCA_038094035.1 Pulveroboletus aff. ridleyi
TCCTATGCCAACAAGAAGAGCGGGACCAAGTCCGCCTCCACAGACTCAATCTTCGCCAAGTTGGGCAAGGACAGCAAGCTCCTCCCTGAGGAGTGACAGTGCCATCTAAAGCTCAGCTTGTGCCTCTTCTGCGGCCTCGCTGGACACTCCGCAAAAGAATGTCTGAAGAGCACTTTAGGGCTGTGAAGGCTCGAGCAGCTCCAACAACTCCTGTTCCAACCTCTGGCTCCACTTCCTTGGAGGTGAAAAAATAGAGTGTGATTCCCCTATAGCACAGGTTGGGAGTCACGTTGAGCCCGACAACTGTGCTCCTCCAATACTCCGTCTCAATGCGTCCTCTCTTTCAGACCCAAATTCCCTCCACCCTATAGTTTCCCTTTCTAATTTTCCTATCTCCGATGTACCAGTACTTGTGGACTCTGGCTCTACTCACTGTTTCATAGATTCCGCATTTGTAGATAAAAATAAGTTACTTATGTATTCCGTCCCTATACTTTCCCTCCACCTTTTTGATGGCTCCTCTGCTTCTTCTATCTCCTCCACTATAGACCTCCAATTGTCCTTCACTTCGGGAGCTTCCACCTCCGAAACATTTTATGTTACCTCATTGGATCTCTCATGTCGTATAGTTCTCAGACATTGCTGGCTCGCCCATTGCAATCCATTGATTGATTGGGCTATGAACAGCATCTCATTCCAAACTGACCCCACAGGTTTGCCAACCCTGATGTCATCCTCCGTCCCTCCAGAGTCGAGCTCTGATGCTCCTCCGACTCCTCCACATGAACCTTTGCCAGAACCCCCTGATTCTCCCACAGCACCCGGACTTCGGTCCCCTCTGGTCTCCTTTGTCAATGCTACTGCCTTTCACTGGGCCTGCAAGCTTGAAGGATCAACACCCTTTGCCCTCTCCCTCTGTTCTATCTGTGGTCGCAGCACTACGTGCATCGACGCTCCGCCCAAGGAACCTCCAGACCTGTCAAAGGCTCCTCCAGAGTACCACGAATTTGCAGACGTCTTCAGTAAGGGCAAGGCTGATACCTTGCCTCCGCATAGGCTGTTCGACCTGAAGATTGAACTTGAGGAAGGTGCTGAACCTCCCATCAGTCGCCTCTACTCCATTTTGCCCTCCAAACAGGGTGCCCTTCGGGACTTCCTCAACAAACATCTCTAGATCGGCTTCATCTGCCAATCCACCTCTCCTCATGCCGCACCCATTCTCTTCATCTGAAAGAAGGACGGTTCCCTCCGATTATACATCAATTTCCAAGGCCTGAACAAGATCACGAAAAAGGACCGCTACCCTCTCCCATGCACCTCGGACCTCCTTGAGGCTCTGAGCAGAGCTAAAATTTATATGAAGCTCAATCTCCGGCATGCATACTATCTGGTCCGTGTTGCCAACGGAGATGAGTGGAAGACATCGTTTTGAATGTGCTATGGTTCCTTCAAGTGGTTAGTAATGCCATTTGGACTTATTAATGCCCCCGCTGTCTTCCAGTGCTTTGTCAACAGCATCTTCGCTGATATGCTGGATATCAGTGTGGTGGTGTATCTCGATGAAATCCTCATCTACTCTGCTGACCCCACCTTGTATCAGAAGCATGTCCAAGAAGTCCTTCAGCGCCCCTGTACCAACAGACTTTACTGCAAATCTGAGAAATGTGAATGGCACAGTGACATCATCGAGTACCTCAGATACATTCTCTCGCCCTCTGGTCTCTCCATGGCCAAGGATAAGATACAGACAATTTTAGATTGGCCAGAACCCCAGAAAGTCAAGGACATCCAGTCCTTCCTAGGATTCACCAACTTTTATCACCACTTCATCCACGGCCACTCCAACATCATGGTTCCATTGACCTGACTCACTCACAAGAGTGCTCTGTGGGACTTCTCCAAAACTTGTCATAAGTCCTTCCAATGTCTTAAGGATGTGTTCACTACAGCTCCGGTGCTCGCGCACTGGGACCCCGACGCTCCAATGATGGTCAAGACTGACACCTCCGACTACGCCATCGCTGGCATCCTTTCCATCACCTCCAACAACGAACTCCATCCCATCACATTCTACTCCTGTACGCTCTCCGGAGTGGAGTTGAACTACAACATGCATGATAAGGAGTTACTGGTGATCTTTGAGGCATTCACCTCCTGGCGACATTTCCTTGAAGGCTCCACACACCCCATCGACATCCTCCATCCTCTGACTAACACACATATTTTGTATCCATATATAAGTCTTCATACTTCTGTTGTAGATACCTCAGTTCAAATATCATCTTAAACCCTCCAGTTTCTGACCCCCTGACCCCCTTGAGTCTCCAGACTCTCATCTGACCCATTCTCAACTTTTATTACTTATAACAAGGTCAACTCTGACCCTAACTCACCTTCTGAAATTACAGAATACCCCAGACTTGTGACAAGGGTGCATCACATATATAAGGTGAAGCCAAGTCCTATCCAAACTCTGGATGTCCTGGAGTTACCTTCCAGAGATCTGGTTTTAATACACACCTGTTGCCCCCTCCCTCCCTTCCACACCACTTGAATGTCATTATGCATTCCCTCCATGCTACTATGCACTCAGGCCCCTATGCCCCACCACTACCTGTGCCACCATGCACTTGGGCCCCTACCACCCAAAAAAAACTCACACATCCCACTGTTAGGACCAGATCTCTGGGAGGTAACTCTGGAAACTCCAGAGTTCAAGTAGGACTCAGCTTCACCATATGTGGTGCACCCTTGTTACAACTCCAGGTATGTCCTGTTATTTTGGAATGCAGGTCAGGTCAAAGATTGGATTGACCTTGTTGCAAGCAACAAAGGTTGAGGATTATTCAGAGGAGAGTCTTAGAGACTCAAGGGGATTGGAGTGAGCATGGGAGACTATCCAAGTTGATATTCAAACTGCCATATCTACTACAAGTGCAGAGACTTATATACAGATGTAGAACATAGATTTTACTAATAATCCAGAGTGTGGATGCTAAGTATACCAGAGCTGTGCTCCTGAGCAAAGCACAGGGACAGAGGGTGAACTGGAGTGAAGCTAGTGGCTATGTACTATAATTGAGGAATGGAACATAAAACTGAGAACAAGGAACACTAAATACAGAGTATCTGGAGTGCCAGAGATGTGGACTCATTAAGAATGCACCAGAGGTCACAGGAAAGGAGTCTGAAGTTGAGTCCAGAATTCTGGATTGATGGATATGACAGTCATCTAGTACTGATTGTTGGATGTACTTGAGGTTGAAGGAGTTGGCAGTGCCAAGCATGTCATACCATCTGTGGTATGCTAGTGCTTGATAGTGGATGAGCACTTTATAGCATCTGTCATCTGGGTGGTGGTGCCAGCTGTGTGAGCTGAGAACTAGCCAGAATTCTATGTGAACTTTTATGTGGGGTTCCTTCCAGCCATACTTGTGCATGACTTGAAGTAGGTGGTGAGTGGCTTTGTCTATCTGGTGCCAGGTGAGGTCTTTGTCATCAATGACATTCTACTTGGCTTTAGTGGCTGCTAAAGGGATGAAGGAGTGTAAGCCATTGTCATCTTGGGTGAGTGCCAGGGCCTTGTTATCAGTGGAGTATAAGGTTTTCTGTGCATCAGTGAGGCCTTTGTTGGTGAAGAAATATAGTTCACAGAACTCCCCTTTGTGCAGTTTACAAAGTGTGAGTGGTGATAGAAGGATAGAAGGATAGAAGGAGACATGGACATAAAAATGTCTGCAAATGATAGAAATTTGCTGTGGTACTTCTTTCATTCATCTGCTTGGGCTTGTTCTATTTCTTCATCTTTCTGACATTGTGATTCTTCCTCCTGTGTTCAGCATTGGTTTTCACATTGTTGCATAAGCTGGATTTCTTCTTGGATTTGAGCATCCCAGTCAGCTTGGTCAAGAATATATTTTGTTGGGTCCATATCTCTGCTAGCCTTTGGGCTACTTGGTCCTGAGTGAGGTTGAAATTGTCAATGAAGAGTTATTGAGCTGCTATGTAGTGTTCAGTCATGTAGTCTGGCTGGATGGCCTCATGAGGGTTCAGCTCAGTGAGTATGGTATTGTAGATAGTGTGTATTGCAAAATGAAAGCAACAAGGACTGATCTAATGGGACTATGGGATGACTGGGATTCAAAGTGGGCAAAAAGAAGAACAGTATGCCCACTTCATTTCTCATGCATAGACTAAATTCTATGTTATCTTGTGACTCAACTCTTATAGGTACTCAATTAGCTATCCTGCCTGGCCCTCCTGCAGGACCAGATATCTAGCTCTCACAGCACAGCACCTAACCTGCTTCTGGCAGCATATACACACATTGCATATGTCAAATAAAGCACATGACACATCTTTGTCAATATCACATGTGTCATAAACACTGTAAATTAGCCAGCAGGTGTACATGTGAGAGACACTCTGTCCCTTCTGACACCTCCTCAGGCCTCTCCCTGCTGAAACTCCAAGATCACAACCTGCTAAACTCCCAAGCTCACAACCTGCTAAACCCCCAAGCTTGCAAATCACTCTCGCTAATCCCATTATATCGCTGTCTTAGATAGACCCCTCAATTATCTCCAAGTCAATTGCCCATTTCACACCTTCAGCTATGTATGTCATTTCAAGCTCAGACTCCTACATTGCAGGCTAATCTACATCACTCATCATACCTAAGGCCACTTCTTGTGGATGCCATTGCTGTGGCACAACAATGTGCAGAAGAGAAACACAAGAGAGATGCTGAGAAAATTCAGCAGCACAAACAGGCACTAGTGAATATTGTTGTCTTCAGATTTGTCTAGGTGTGTTCTGGTATCCATCTGCTGTTTTTTCTTTCTTTCTCATTTCAAGCACATGCATAGGATGACATTAAGCCAGTGTCCATTAGCTTTCAAGGATTTGGCTATCCCTACTTCAAGCTCATTACACAGGTCCTTGTCAACCTTGAGTTGGCAATGTCTAATAACAAAGCCCCTTCTCTCATCTACTATTTCAACCCAGATCTCAATTACTGGGTCAAGATGAAAGTTGGCACATCAATTATCATGAGCACTCCAGGACAGTGACTATTTTTCAAAGCCATCCACATTCAGTCCTTCCCCAGCTTCGATTGCTTATATTATCATACCACTATGTTACAGAAGAATTAGCCAATTTTTATGTGGTGCTCACCCAAGAATGCAAGCACATCAAGTGCAAGCTGATCAAGACCAATATATATTATCAGATGCACAAGAAGCAACCTACCAAGTCAATAAACCTCACATCATCATCTGAGCCTGAGGATGATATCTGGGAGGAGAATGTGATAACTATCACAGAAGGTCTAACACCATGAGTCAATACCCACAAATCACCACTGGTCCCTTCACATTCATTATCCCTTGATGTAGAAACTGAGAGCAACTGGAATGCAAATGGTGAGCACATCCAGTCCAATTCATACCTAGTTGACTATATCACACAGAGGAAGGGGTGTGCATTCAAGATCACAATATGCTGCCAGTATATTTGTCCATGCCCAGGAGAGCATGCATTATGCCAGGTAAATCAGCCCAATTCCCATCTAGCTTCTATGCTATTGATATCCATTACTTGTTTACCTTTGAGTGGCAAGGGAGTCTTACACTAGAGGTGCAGTTCTGAGAGTTTTTTAGAATCCCCTTCAAGTCATCAACATACTATGATCACAAGGTGTGGTGGCTGCAAGCTCCTAGGGATGTGTGTGACAGGGCTATCATAGCAGGATACAGTGAGAGTGGTCAATATTCTACATTTATAGCTACCTACCCTCTGAAGGAGGCAGAGTTGAAGGCAGCAAAGAGAAAGATGCATGCAAGGGGAGGGAAGTAGATACAGTATTTAGTTCCTCTCTGTTCAGTAATTGCTGTGATTTCTATGTAAGTTGTTTTGCTATGCTATTGCCTTGTTCTCAGTTATTGCCATCATCTGTTCATTATCTGCCAGACATTGCTTGGACATTGCTGGGATGTTCCTGCAACATTACTGCAACACAACAGAAGTCATTCACACTGTTATATACATAATAACTACATACCCCTCCTTTTCCAACTTTATATCATATCCATCCTGAACTCCATCCTCCAAACCTGTTACTCCATCTCTGAACCTCCACATTCCAGACTTCATATCTTTGCACCCAGACTTCAGTCTTTTCTCTTGGACTTCCATAGTTACTATATTTAGTATTCCCCTTGTCTTTCATTTTTACCTTTAACTCTTCATTACTCTCTTAGACCCTTTGTCACACCATATGACTCCCTCTACATATGCTACCCCTTACCATATACTTCCACCTTACCTGATGTACCTCTCCATGCACTCCTCCAATCCTCTGTCTGAACTCCAAACCAGACTTCTAGTATATAAGCCTCCCATACTCCATCTTGTACCCTAGTACAAATATCAAACTAGTCTTCTCCAGATCCTTGTTTGGTCACCCTTTCTCTCTCTCTCTCTCTCTCTCTCTCTCTCTCTCTCTCTCTCTCTCTCTTCTCACTTCCTATGAAATATGAGAACTGAACCTCAGCAAGGGTGTGACACATATAAAGTTTGTTGGAAGATGAATGGAGGTCAGAGTGATGGGAAGATACCTAGGAGGACTTTGGTGCAGGATATATGCTAATCTTTGGACCTCCAATTGGACTTGAGTCCAGAGAACCCAGACTTGACAGTATATTCATACTCCCTCTTGTCAAGGTTCACTTGTTCTGACAATGCCTATGTCTGTACACACACATCAAACCACTCAACATGAGCAGATCCTGCAGACTGCCTTTGGCAGCTCTTATAGGGTCCCTGAAGACTTTCACAGTTTCTTTGCACACACCATGGTTACTGTGCCCTCCATCTCTAAGGCATGTAACAGACTACCTCTGTCCCCACTTATACCGCTTCCACTTACTCTCAGCCCTGAGATCCCTCCAATTAGATTCCAGAAATGGGATGACAAGAAATCTATCCAAATCCAACCCAGTACCCCAATGCCTTCACACAGAAGGGGCAATGGCAATGACCCAGGTGGAAATAACTCATCCAGTTCTTCTGACATGGACTCTGATCAAGGCTCCTTTAGCAGGAACAATCCCAACAAAGACAACCCTGATGAAGAACACAACCAAGTCCCACTTGCCTATGAATCCTTTATGTAACTCACACTATTAAGGGGATGACTTGCTAGGCACTCCAATGATGGAAGACTGAAAGCTCCATGCCCAAGGTCTGGAAACCTAACCCATTCAATAGAACAGACCTGAAGAAACTCTGCCCATTTGTAGTCCAGTGTAAACTCCATTTCCAGGCAAATCCCCAAATCTACTACAAGGATCAGACCAAGGTAACCTTCACTCAGTCCTACCTTAAGGGGATCACACTCAAGTACTTTGAGCCAGACCTGTTATAAATCTCCTTGTACCTAACTATTTCCCACACTCTCCTTACTCACATTCCTTCTATCCTCACATTCCTTAAGTCACATGACCTCCACAAGGCCAATCACATGACCAGTCACATGATGAGTCCAGACTCTGACATCATCCATGACATCATATCTCAAGGATACCATGTGTAGACTATCTTAGATTTCTCCACGATTGGATTTCCATGGCATTCCCATGCCATCTCCTAGATCTCCCAATCTGATCTAATATCTCCTGATGTAGCATACTATTTATCTCCACAGATCTAGATCCAGATCTCAGGGTTCACCTCATGGCAGCCTTGCACATCTCATCTCTGTCTGTCCTTCCATTTCTTCTCATGATCATTACCATACTGTTGTTATCTTCCCATGTATAGTAGTGTACAGCTTGGTCCATGCATGGACTCAGGCAATATATAAGGCCAGTGGCCTAAAGCTGGGAATCCCAGCTTTAGCCACTTGTCCATTAGGCTCTCTGTATGCTAAGGAATTACTCCCTCGTCCTCAAAACAGCTCCTTTGGCAGTTCCTGCTCCAGCTAGCCCACAATATGGGCATTCTCTCCTTCTGCCAGGTAGCTCTGTCATCAGCTGTCCTTCTTTGGTTATCATTTGGTCATCCGGCCGATAGGTTTGTTTGCTTCTTGGTGAATGTGCTGACTCATTCACAACAAAACCTCCTTGGACTTGAAGTGCTGGGCCTTCAACCTGTGTGGATGGAGTTAGCACACATTTTTATATGAATTGCAGTCTAACTTTGGACCCCATGATCCTATCACAGATGCCAAAGCTTGGCTTGAGCACCTCCAGATGTGTGACACCCAGCACATCTCCAAGTATATTATCAAGTGGAATTAACTTGCTAGCCAGGTCTGAGACTGGGTCCAAGGAATGCTCTGACAGAGCTTCTACTCCAGCCTCCCAGATTGCATCAAGGATGAGCTTGCTCATCAAGGTAAGCCCAACAACATTCATGAACTCTGTGCTCTCACCCAGCAGTTCAACCACTTGTATTGGGAATGCAAGAATGAAATCACCTGCATGACCAAAGCCTCCAGGTCAAACTCCTGAACTTTGTCCCCACTTCCAAATCTTCCAACTCTGGTAGGAATAATTTGTCCACTGCCACCTCTGCCTCTGCCTCCAGTAAGCCTAAGGACAACAAGTCCAAGGGCTTCTCTTTCTCCTTTGCCAACAAAAAGAGCAGGACCAAGTCTGCCTCCACAGACTCAATCTTTGCCAAGTTGGGCAAGGATGGCAAACTTCTCTCCAAGAAGTGACAACACTATCTGAACTCAATTTGTGCCTCATCTGCAGCACCACTGGACACTTCACCAAGGATTGTCTGAAGAGCACTTCTAGGGCTGTGAAGGCTAGAGTAGTCTCAACAACTCCTGCTCTGGCCTCCAGCTTCACTTCTTCAGAGGCAAAAAAATAGAGTGTGACTCCCCTTTAGCACAGGTTGGGAGTTGCATTGAGCCTGACAACTGTGCTCTTCTGATCCTCTGTCTCAATACATCCAGTCTTTCCAATCTAAACTTCTTCTGTAAGGTTGCTGTATTGGGTGCTTTGCACCCTGTCCTCACTCCTTACTCACACTGGTGAAGTGTACTGAGTGGTATTCACAGATGAGTAACATAGGAGTAATATATGAGGATTGGCCCATCACCAGGACAGGCCTCTCCTTTTTATCTACCTACCATGCACGTGATTACCTCATATCACATGTGCTCATAAGTATACAATCAGTGGTTATTACTGTAGGAATATGCTACAATGCATGAGTATGAAGTATGAAGTATGAATAGACCGGTCTTACCTCAGTACACAACGGAGTCTGTGACTGAGGTGAGAATGCAGCAGAAACAGCCTTATCTACGACTGAATTATGTAAGTATTATGTAATGCATGTCCGAGTCCGTTTGTCTACAGTGGACGGAAAGTAATAACAACAACACTCCCCCTCAAACGGACGAGCGCAAACCTAACTCATGGGCAAAGTGTTTAGCTTTGATGCTAGGCAAAGCCTTAGTAAGCGTATTGGCAATCATGTCCGCAGACGGGCAATAAACAAAAGAAATAGACCCATTCTCAACACTGAAACGAATAAAATGAAAGCAAATGTCAATATGTTTGGTACGTGCGTGATAACTGCTGTCGCGTGTCAACATGATAGCCGACTGGTTGTCGCCATAGAGAGTAGTCGGCCGTGTGAGGGGACAAAACATCTTGCCGATGAGATGTCACAGCCAAATCGATTCCTTGGCAGCGTGCGTAGCAGCCACGTATTCAGATTCAGCAGTCGAGAGTGTGACCAGCTCCTGCTTCCTCGAGCCCCAAAGTATCACTCCCCCGTCCACGAGGAATGCAAAACCAGTAACAGCGCGACGATGTTCCTGCGTCACACCGTCCGCATCAACGTAACCGACCAAACCCCTAGCCTGCATCCCGAAAGTCAGCGCGAGGGAGCGAGAACCCACAAGGTATTTATAAATGCGCTTAACCGCCTCCCAATGGTCCCAACCAGGATTATTACAGAATTGTCTCACAAAAGAAACAGCGAACACGATGTCGGGGCGGGTACCAGCAGCCAAATGGATGAGTGACCCGACCACCTGTTGGTAAGGGATATTGCACATGTGCGCAACCTCGCTGGTAGTCCTCAGGAACTGTTTGTCTGACAGCTCAACATGGGGATCAATCGGGATAGAGACCGGCTTGACATCTGTGAAGTTAAACCGTGTGAGAATAGCGTTAACGTAGGGTTCCTGCAACAATGAGATGGTACGAGCAGCGTGGTCCCGGGTAACTTTCATCCCAAGAAGCCAGCTAATCGGGCCCAGGTCAGAGATCTGGAAGCAGGTCCCAATCTCCTCCTTGAAGGATTTCACGAGATCAGAAGAGCTCCCAGTAATCGTGCAATCATCGATGTGAGACACTAGTATGAGGATGTGTTCAGTGACAATCGCCACAAACACTCCCCAGTCAGCCTCCATGCAAGAAAAGCCCAATTCCCGCAAAGTACTGTATAGCTGTAGATACCATTTTAATGCACCTTGCTTCAAGTCATAGAGCACCACACAGAGCTTAGCAACGAGATCGCAACCTATCTTGTCGAAACCCGGAGGAAGTTCCATGTAGATTACCTCGTTATCGTCCAACTTCCCATTGAGAAATGCACTATGGAAGTCAAACACATCAACATCCCAGTCATGGCGTGCAGCGGTTGCAAGGATTAAGTGAAGCGACACGAGTCGCGCAACTGGAGCATAAGTTTCGAAATAGTCTACCCCATACTGTTGGGTAAACCCACGCGCAACCAAGCACGCCTTGTACTTATCGACCTCACCCGCAGCATTCTTCTTAATCTTGAAGACCCACTTGCAACTCACGACATTTGTATCCGCAGGACGGTTGACCACGTTCCAGATATGTGCTTCATTGAGGCTCTTCAATTCCACATTAATCGCCTCTTCCCATTTGGGCCAGTCTGGCCATGTTTTGGCCTCCTTGATTGTGGTCGGTTCCAAGCCCTCGGCATCCGCAGTCCCACCAAGCATTGCAAATACCACGTTTTCGTTGTCAAGTTCCCACACCGTTGTGGCACCGTCAAGACCCTCAACCACAGCCGTCTGAATACCCTTAGGCAGGCCACTCTTTCCATCGTGAGTACCGTCCCCATGTCGCAGCATCCGTAGGTAGGACGACTCAGTATGCTAATGAGTTGATTGTCACAGATTGGTCCCATCGAGGTTAGCAGCAGGGTCTGCCAGCGGAGCAGGTATGTCACTAGGTCCAACAGGTGGTGCACTGTTCTGATTAGGTGCACCGTTCTGATCACCAATGGTCCCGTCGGTGGCACAACCATCGAGTTGCATGGAGACGACTTTGTCACGCTGAAATGTAACATTGTGCTCGACAACCACGGTGTGTCGACCAGGTAAGTAAATCCGGTGCACTGTTGATTCAGCATCGAAACCAACCCAATGACCCTCCTTAGTGCGGTCATCAAGCTTCGATCCTGAGCGATCAAGAACCCAACACTTCGCTCCCCAGGCCGGTAGGTCGTTCAAGTCGGGCTTCGTCCCGTACAACATCTCATAAGGAGTCTTTCCATTCAACGACCTGGTAGCTGACCGGTTCTTCACCCAGACAACATGTAAGAGCGCTTCGCCCCATAAGGACTTTGGTAACCCACTCGCGTGCAAAACAGTGCGGATGTGTTCCACTAGAGTCCGGTTCAGACGTTCCGCGACACCATTGTGCTCCGGTGTGTCATGCATGGTAAGTTTTCGTTCCGTTCCGTGGTTCTTCAAATGACAGCTAAATTTGTCAGATAAGTACTCCCCCCCACGGTCGGAACGAAGCCGTTTCACTGCAGTCCCATGCTGCGTCTGCAGCCAGGACTCGAACTCCAGGTAGGCCTGGAACGCCTCCGACTTAGCAGCCATGAGATTGACTTGTGTATAGCGTGTATGATCATCTGTGAACGAGCAATAGTAGGCCCGCTTCCCAGGGGTCAAGACAGGCAATGGTCCCCAAACATCGGTATGGACCTCGTCACCAAGTAAGTCTGAACGACTCGGGTCACGGACCTTCCCGATAGGCTGACGGGTTGCCTTACCATACTCGCAAGACGCATACTGGCCCATGGAATCATGGTCAGGGTCCAAAGTGACACCGGTGATCATATGCTTCGCAAGCATCTCGCGTATAGTCCCCACTCCGATATAGGACAAGCGAGCATGCAGCTCCTCCATGGTGAGCCGTTGATCCTCCCTAGCGGCTGCGGCATTGACAGAGTAGTCACAGTGTGTCTTATAGAGGCCATTCGCTACAGCCACCTGACCGAGCAGCACACAGTCAGCATCGAAAATGTGACACAGCCCACTGTCAAAAATGGCACAACAACCACCCTCTGTGAGATGGCTGATTGACACAAGTGTCACTCGCATGCTAGGGGCATACAAAACATCCTTGAGGAGGATCCAGGATCGAGAGTTGCTGTTAGGGAGAAAAATGGGTAAGTCCCCCCGTCCAGTCGCATGAAACATCCCATTGTCGGCACCTCTGATAGGCTTAGGTGGAATGCTGACGAAATTGAGAAATTGCTCACGACAAGGAGACAGGTGCTGGGAAGCACCACTGTCGTATAGCTCTGGGACAACGTCCCGAGCAGTTAAAGCATCAATGGCACCTGCAACGTGCAGGTCCGATGCAGGCATAGCGAGCCAAGCGCTATCTGGTGAGTCCTTATCACTTGTAGCTGCATTCGCAGAAGCTGATGATTTGCTTTTGGCCTTGTCGTCTTTGGCCTTCTTACTGTGAGACTTCCAACCTTTGGGGGCCTGGCCAGCCTTGCCGCCGCCCTCCTCCCAGCAATCTCAGTCCTTGTGACCGGCCCAACTGCAGTTGTAGCAGTCGCCACCAAACTTCTTCCCTCGGCCTTTTCCTTTCTTAGATGATGCGTCGGCACCAAATGCAGCATCCTCGCCCAACGAGGAAGTCTTCCCCTTTCCTCCTCCTTGGAACATCAGCCGATCATACTCCTCCAACACAATGTCCATCAGGTCGTCGGAGGTGATGGTAGAACCCCCCTTAGCACTCTGTATGCGCATGGTGGAGGACAGAGCAGTGAGCCCAGGATTGTAGGAGCGAGGGAGAGACGCATATACGATATTAAAAAGGTCCTCGTCCGACACCGGCCGTCCAATAGAGGCAAGATCCTCACGAAAGGCAATGATCTTCTCGATATACACACGGGCATCCCCACCCTCTTTCAGCTTAAGTTCCCCCAGCTGGCGCTGCATCTCAGCACCAACCACGAGAGATCGGGATTGGAAGAGATTGGAGAGGGTCATGTAGAATTCATGCGCTGAGTTCTTGTTCACGAGACGGATAAAGAGGGAATTAGGGAGAGTATTTGCGATCATATGTCGCAATTTCGCATCCTTCTCATCCCAAGTCGCCAGATCCTTTTCGTAATCTGCAACTAACTTGAGTTCAGCAGAAGTAGTTGCTGTCCACCCAGATGGTTTCCCAGTCGCTGGGTCTGCGGGCTTAGCCTTGCTTCTGTCAAGGTACCCAGCTAGTCCTCGACTGGCAGCAGCAAGCTGGAGTTGGACCTTCCAAGAGGGCCACTCCTTGCCAGACGCATCAAGCTTTGGCAGCTTGACCTCTTCTGACATAGTACTGGTCATAATACAGAATGTATGCACGATATGGACACAAATGTATGCGTTCGTTTGATCTGTAGATCAGAGTGCGGGGCTCATAACCTGTAGGAATATGCTCAGTACACGACAGAGTCTGTGACTAGTATATTGCACCTGTAGGAATATGCTACAGTGCATGAGTACGAAGTATGAAGTATGAATAGACCAGTCTTACCTCAGTACACGACAGAGTCTGTGACTGAGGTGAGAACGCGGCAGAAACAGCCTTATCTACAACCGCATTATGTAAGTATTATGTAATGCGTGTCCGAGTCCATTTGTCTACAGTGGACGGAAAGTAATAACAACAACAATTACCCCATTTAGTATCTACAGGGGCTACTGCCCCTTACACCCTCCCCCTGTAGAGCCAGTAGTGGCTTGGATGAAAAGAAACATGTTCAATATATTCAAAAATGTAGGTTAAATGAGTATGAGATAAGTATAGATCAGCGAAATGGAGCGAGATAGATTGGGGCAGTCAAAATATGGAAGATCATACAAGAGCACTGAATACAAAACAGAGATGAAACAGGAATGGTAAGAGTAAGGGAACAAAACAAGTAAGAGATAAAAAAAACAAGCAAGAGTTGAATCTTGCATGAGTCCCAACAAGGGAGGCTGATCACATCTGTGACCAGTCCTCCTCAAGTTCGCTGTCCTCAAAGTGGTCCTGCTATATGGGGGAACCTCCCCTATCAGTATCGCCATGGTGAACATGAGGCACGTCGTACACTGCAACAGCCTCATTGAATCGCTGGAGGAGGGCTGAGTCCCTCAGGACACCGGGATGGGTGACCAAGGGAGGCATGTCCTCTGGGGAAACCTTGACCTGATGAGCCTCCTGCTTGTATCATTCCAAGAAGTGGCCAAGAGACTTGTCGGTGACCTCAGCCCTGAGGTCAGTCCTTAAAGGACCATAGAGGTCCCAGGTGGCAGCGTTCTCGTCACCTCCAGCAAACTCAATGTGCTTAAGCATCTCTTGAGCACATTGATGAGCCCATTGAATGATGTTATCAGCAACATGGGGAGTGACCCCATTAGCAGCCAGGTATTCTGCAATGTCTGTGAGGGTGGCTCCCTTGTGGAAGCCACTGGCCTAGGTGGACTTATATCCCTGAGCAGGTCCAATCTTGGCCCAGTTGAGGAAGGACTTGTACTGCCCAGGTATGACAAGGAGACAGGTGAGGCCGTGTTGCCACACCATATGATCAATGTGCCCTTGGGGCATGGGCACAAGTCAGTCCAGGAGAAGGAGGCTCCTCATCTGGTATTGAGTGGAAGCATTCAGCTCCAAGTCAGGATCATCTGGGACAACAGGGGTGCCAGTGGCCCCAGGAAAGACCTTCTGGATCGTCCAGCGCTGGTCATCGGTGGGGCACTTACGTTGCCACCATTCAATGTAGTCAATCCATACCCCATCAGGGGTGTCGAATGATGGAGTGTCATAAGGGAGGAGGGTTTCCCTGACAGGACAATTGGGCCTTGTGGTTGGCTCTTGGCAGAGCTACCCCTCTTCTGGGTAGTGGTGGATGAGGACCCTGATGGCTGGTCTATGACGCATGATACAAGGAGTGCACTGGAGCTCTGCTCCCGAGTGGGTGGAGTAACATGCTCCTGAGGGGTCGCAGTGCCTCCCTCAACACTGGTTGAGGTGGCAGTAGCTGGACTGGACGTAATGCACTCCTTGAGTGCTGCAGTGGTGGGTGGTGGGATGGTCTCAGCAGGCTGGGCACCTGCATCCTTGGAGGCTCAGGCTGCCTCCTTCATGGCCTCTTTTTTCTTCTTGACCTTTTTGGAGGTCCACGCAGGGGGCCTCCATTCCTTCATTACAGTGTGCAGTACTTCACTGGCACCCAAGTCACAGTGCTTTCTTCAGAGGTGGAGGAAGGTGAGCAGGTCCTGAGCCTGCTTGAGATGAGGGGCTTTCCCCTCTTGTTCGTTTTGCACCCTGGCAAACAGGACATGGACACTGTCTCTAGTGTTGTAGAGGCGGATAGGGCCCATAATGCCCCTGTTCATGTGGATGGTGAAGGCAGTTGAATGCTAAGGAGGAGTGAGGGGACAGATCCCCTTTGAGATGTTTTGAAGGGAAGCCTCAAGGAGCTCCCCTTGATATGTGTAAAAGTTTCCCTCTATTCTGATGAAAAGGGTGCACACACCCTTGGAGTTGACGGCGTCCCCTAGGATGAGGACACCCTGGGGAAACTCTGACCTGGTGAATTCAGGAAAGAGATTCCCCTGGATGAGCAGTGGTGAAGTGGGCTTGTCCACAATCATGTCCTCATAGAGGAGGATGGGAGAAAGCTCAGGGAGGGGGGAGATTGCTCTCTCCTTCCCCTTATGAGAGGGAGCTGCAGGTAGAGCCTGCATGGGAAGAAGAAGGGGGGGAGTGTCAGGACCTGCCTGTGCCCTCCTCCTGAAAGAAGAGGCAGGTGACTGGGGAGCCACCACGATGGGAATGGGAGGGGGAGTACCAGAGGTGCCACCTGAAGACACAGCCAGGGCGTCACGCAGATGGGCAATCTCGTCGCAGGCCTCCACAAGTGAGGAGTGGAGGTCGCGATGGTCATGTTGGAGGTGGTTGACGTGACCCACCAAGTTGGTATAAGCATTGTGCCGACAGAGATGAGCTACATTGTCAGTGAGGTCAGGGATGGCCTTGGGAATACCATCTGCATTGACAGCCACAGTAGTGCTGAGGTGCAACATGTATGTGTTACAAGCCTCACAGTCATGTTCACAATGGAGGGTGGGCAAGTGGGGGTGGGAGATCCACCGCCCAGGGGATGGATGACAGCGACGCTTGTCATGATGAGTGTCACGCACAGGCAATGAGAAAGGGTCATGGTGCCATTTGGCACCACTGCTGATGGTGCAGCTGCTGTGGCAGCCAGCACAGGAGGCCGACCTTGCAGATGAGCCTCCAGGGGGTGCACAATCATGCAAGAGGGATTGACTGCAGTCGATGCCCTCTGGGAACTGAGAGACATGAGGAGAGGACAGGCATGATGGGGTGGGGGAGTGGGTATGCTCGGACATGCTAAGTGCACAGGATGGTGATGGTAAGAAGAGAGGAGGTGGTGGACATAGTATGATATAAGTAAAATAAACTGAAAGGGGAAATATTACATAAAGAAATAAAAGTGATTGGCAATGTGGGAGTGTAATCAGGGGTGGTGTCATTTGTTTGAATATGTAGCGTCCTTGTTTGTCATTGCTACTATTGAATCTGTATCTACTGTTTGTTTTTGTTTTCTATTTGTTTTTATTCTTTTTCCTTTTTCTGAACATGTCATATGGGTTAATTTATTTACTAGTGTTGTGGGTTGATTGATTGCTCGAACCACTACACTACCCACTCAGTGGGTTCATGTGCCTCAGCACACTCATTGCCTTGTGGGGCAGCTGGTATACATTTTGTATGCCATGGAGCTCATGACAATTGGAGCTGGGCTCCCAGGTGAAATCACCAAGATTCCACTTGATGAGGAAATGGGCCATTCGGCCCTCCCAGTGGTGGGCAAGTATCTTGTCCACCAACCATTTATTGGTGTTGGATGATACAATGTCATAGAATGCATGCACATCCTTTTTCAGGAAGAGCACATCATCATTCTTTTCATAGCAA
>JBBPTJ010000272.1:0-17253 GCA_038094035.1 Pulveroboletus aff. ridleyi
GTGGAGTGCAGAGGTGGAGAGGATGGGGAGGGAGCTTGGGGGGCAGATGTGTCGCATTGTCCATTGTCTCAACTGGCAGAACTATCTGCTGGAGAGGCTGGTGGAATTGAAGACACAGGAGGTGTATGGAGGGGGGTCGGAGGTGGAGTTGGAGATAGGGTTGGAGGACATGGATCTAGTGGGGGAGGAGCTGGAGGGGTTGACTGTGGAGGTGAAGGAAGCAGAGAGGTGCAAGGGGGAAGTGGAGGCAGGATTGGAGGTGGATGTAGAGGTGTAAATTGGTACCTTGGAGAATTGGGGGAGTTGCTTGTCAAATTATGTGAGGTCTGGGTCAATCTGGATACCAGAGGTAGAATTCCGAGATGAGTTCGGAAGCATGATTGAGCTCTGTGACTGGTAACCATGAAGTCTCTTCATTGGTTCCTTCATATCCAGACCAATGTACCAGATACAATAACTTGCAATTCTTTCTTTGTCTGTCTAACTTGGTGTCAAGGATCTCCAATATCTCGTACTCTGATTCGCCATCTACTTCAACCAGAGGTGATGGAGGTTGGATGTGGTTTGGAATTGTGTTCAGAACAGATGGTTCCAATTGGAAGACATGAAAGACCAGGTGAATGGACTTCATGGAATCTGGGAGGTGGAGGGTGAAGGAGTGGGTTCCTGCCTTGGCGATGATGTTGTACGGCCCTAGGTTCTTTTCAGATAACTTCTTGGAGGGTCATGTGGAGCGGAAGTACTTTGCCTTGATGAAGACTGGATCACTGACCCTGAAGTCTGGTGCCAGAATTCACTTGATGTCCACTGGGCCTTGGTATCATTTCTGGGCATGAGCCATTTCTTCCCAGAGGAAGATGTGAAGAGAATCGAGGTCAATGGAGTACTCACAGGCTTGTGTGGAGGTTAGATCACACTCAGGGTGAACCGTGATGTTCAGGTGGTAGCACTCAGAGAATTGTTATATGCAAACTCTGCAAGGGGCAGGAGTTCAGACCAGTTGTCCTGTTGGTAGTTACAATAAATCCAGAGGTACTGTTCCAGGGTCTGGTTCATCCATTCAGTTTGTCCATCACCTTCTGGGTGGTATTTGAAGGTGAAATAGAGGTGGATATCGAGGGCTTTACTGAGTGAGCAGAAGAAGTGAGATACAAATTTGGATCCTTGATCAAAGGTAATGTGAGAGGGGACTTCATGCTTGGAGAAGACGTGGAGGAGGAACAGCCAGGCCAATTCCAGAGATGTAATAGTGTTGTGCATTGGGATGAAAATGCATTGCTTGGAGAGGCAGTCCATGATGACAAGGATGACCATGAATCCAGAGGAGGACGGGAGCTGTTTGATGAAGTCCATGGAGATGGAGTTCCATGGTCTTTCTGGGACCAGGAGCTGCTTGAGCAGTCCATAGAGGTGATGTCTGGGAACGTTCGTGCATGCACAGGCAGTACAGGAGGAGACATACTCCTTGATGAATGTTCTGATGCCAGGCCATGTATATTCACAGTAAATCAGTTCCAGGGTGCAATTCTGGTCGAAATGTCTGGAGAGCAGATGGTCATGCTTGTACTGGAGGACTTGGAGACAGAGGTCTGCAGAGTCCAGAACATATATCTGGTTATCTAGATGGAGGAATCTGTCAGAGTTGACTGACCATCGAGAGTCGGGTTCAGAGGTGGACATGTGGATGGTGGCCAGAGGGTCGGATGGGAGAGCAGATAGGATGTCGCTGTGGATGGAGTCAACATCGAGGAAGGTGCTAGCCTGGAGGACAGGGACCACAAGGTAGGTTGCCTGGAGGGACACAGTGAGTTGTTCCTGGGTGAAGACAGGGCAGAAGTTGTGTGGACCAGAGGGTCGGATAGGAGAGCAGATAGGATGTCGCTATGGATGGAGTTGACATCGAGGAGGGTGCTAGCCCAGAGGACGGGGGCCATGAGGTAGATTGCCCAGAGGGACACAGTGAGTTGTTCCTGGGTGAAGACAGGGCAGAAGTTGTGCAGATTGACATGAGCATAGTCCTTATCCTCCTCTTTGGGATAGACATTCCACCATCTAGTGAGAGAGTCAGATTTCACACCAAGGCATCTGGGGCAGAAATGCACCACCATGTTGAACTGAGAGAGGAACTCTGACCAGTGGGCTTGCCAGCAGGTCAGGAGCTTTGTGGTGGTGAAGTACTCGAGGTTCTTGTGATCAGTGACGATGTCGACCAGAGTGCCAAATCCTTCAAGGTAATGTTTCCAAGTCCAGAAGGACTCAAAGATTGCCAGGAGTTCCTTGTTGTGGGTGTTATAGTTGAGCTCTGGAGCAGACAGCGTCCGAGAGTAGAAGGCAACAGGCTGGATCTCCTCATCCAGACAACAGATGGAGAGGATACCAGTGATGGCATAGTTGGAGGCGTCAGTTTCTACTATGAGCAGAGTGTCCGGAGTCCAATGGATGAGGATAGGAGCTGAGGTGAAGGTGTCCTTGAGGGATTGAAAAGTGGCAAGGTACAAGTTGTCGAAGAGCCACAGGGTGCCCTTATAAGTAAGGCGGGTGAGGGGTACAACAATGTCAGAATAGTTAGCAATGAATCATTGGTAGAAATTCGCAAAACCAAGGAAGGATTGGATGTCCCAGACCTTCCGAGGTACTAGCCAATCCCAGATAGCCATGACTTTGTCTTCTGACATCGTCAGGCTGGAGGGGGAAAGCTGGTAGCCAAGATACTTGGTGGAGTTAGTATTCAATTCACACTTCTCAGGTTTTGTGTAGAAATCATGTTTGTGAAGTCTCCGGAGGACTTCCCAGACATACTCCTTGTGGGAGGCTTTGTCTTTGGAGAAGATGAGGATATCATCCAGGTAGACTATCACACAAACATTGTCGAGGAGGTCAGAGATGCAGGGAAGCAAATAGCGATCTTTTTTCATGATCTTGTTGAGTCCTTGGAAGTTGACGCAGAGGTGGAGGGAACCGTCCTTCTTGCAGACAAAGAGGACTGAACAGTGTGGGTGGAAGAGGACAGGCAGATAAACCCATTTTTGAGGTGTTCATCAAGGAACATCCAGAGAGCCTCAAGCTTGGAGGGGGAGAGGGAATAGAGGGTGCCCAAGGAAGGGGAGGTACCTTTTTTCAGGTTGATCTTCAGATCATGTTCACGATGCGGGGCGAGCATGGACGCTTTGCTCTTGCTGAACACATCTGTGAAGTTGTGGTAATCTGGAGGGATTCCGGACAGGTCGACCAGAGCCAGAGGAAGAACCGGATCAGTGGATGCTGACCAGAGTTCAGACTCCTGAGAGCAGAGTTGCAGGCTGAACTGGGTGGAGCCTTGGAGTTGACAGGTCAATGTGAAAGTGGGGGCACTAACAAAAGAGATGGGCAGAGCCTGGTGTTTGGAGAAACTTGGTGGATTGGATATGACAGAATCAGCTGGAGGAGGTGAATCCGGAGGCTGCAGAGGTGAGCTCAGTTTTGCTGGCAAGGGCTGCTCAGACAGCCAGAACGATATACTGCTCAAAACCCAATCAATCAATGGATTGAAGCAGATGAGCCAGTTGTGTCCCAGAACCAGTGAACAGAATCTGTCTAGCAGAGTGACGTATAACATCATCAGAGTGATGTCACTGGTTTCAAAGTGGATAGTAAGGTTAATGACTTAAATGATGGTGGAGTTGGATGTCCCATTGAAAAGTCAGAGTTGGAGTGGGGATATGGAGTAGGTCAAAAAATTGTGTTTATTAACAAATTCTGTATCTATAAAATAATCGGAAGATCCAGGGTCTACAAGCACAGGAAATGGGGGAGTTTCCTGTTCACAGATACTGACAGAGGGAATGAGAGAGTGAGGATCAGAAAGAGTGGATGCATTGAGCTGGATCTCCTTTGGTGCACTAGTGGAGTCAATGCAACCCCCAGACTGTATGGAGTCCTGGAGGTTGCACTCTATTTTTTTGCCTCTGAGGAGGTCTCTGGTTTGGCTTCCAGAGTTGCAGCCTTGGCTGCTCAACCCTTAGCAGCCTTGGAGGTTGACTTCAGGCACTCCTTAGCCATATGACCATCTTGGCCACAGAACATGCAAAGCTTCAGGTTGAAGTGGTTTTTTTGCTCAGCTGTGGTGAGCTTGTTGTCCTTCCCTAACTTGGCAGAAAGGTTGAGCTTGGGGGCAGTGGAGGTGGTGATGAACTTCCCTTGGAGTCCTTAGACTCCTTAGGGCCACCAGAGTTGGAGTTGCTTCCAGATTAATGGTTTCTGGAGCTAGATGACTTGTCAGATTTAGTGGAGGGGTTGGCAGATGGCTTTGCCTAGCAATTGACCTCTGACTTGTGCTCCCAATAGCATGCATTGATAGCCTGAGCCAGGGTCCAGAGTTCAGAGAGGGTTAGTGGCTTCCCAACATGAAAGATCTTATCCTTGATGTGATCAGGGAGACCATTGTAGAAGTGATGCTGGAGAGCACCTTCTCTGTAGCTTTAGACTTGCAAAGTGATGTGGTTGAACTCAACCATATACTTGTTGATACACTGGGAGTCCTTCATGGACAGGTGGTTGAGTTAGTGTTTTGCATTACCAATGGGGTCATGAGGTCCAAAATTTGTTTGTAATTCCAGGATGAATTCCTGGAAATTATCCATCCAAACAGGACAGAGGTTTGGGTTCTCATTGAGAAGAAGGTCTGGTTTGAATCACTCCAATACCATCCCTTTCAGGTAGGATTGCACAAATGTAACTTTGGCACAATCTATCTGAAAGGCCTTAGGGTGGTCTTGGAAATTTAGTTCACACTGGACTAGGAATGTCTGAGCTTCTGGGGGTCAGTTCCATCAAACTGATCCAGTTCTCAGACTTTGGTGCAAGGGGTGCTATCAGTGGGGCATCAATGAGAGGAGTGGGCAAGGCCATGGATGGTGTCAGTGAGGAGAATGAGTATGTTCTGGGGGACTTGCTCATTGTTTTCTTCATCTTTGCTTCCTGGTATCTCTTTGTCATTGCTGTCCTCAGGTCTGAGCTCAGAGAAGTTGGGGTCTTTGTCAGAGGAGTCACCTCTGGGACCATCCAGACCTTCTAGGCTTCTAGGACTGTTGGGTGGTGTATGGGGAATGTCTTGTTCTCATGGTAGGTTAGATAATAATTACTCATCATCCTCAAGTTCTGTGATTTGTACATCTGGAGTTGGTGAGTGCTAGAGGGCATGAGCCTGGGAGATGGATGCTGGAGTAGGGCGAGTAAAAAAACTGTGGAATTGATTGATGAGGGCTGTTATGCTTGATCCCGAAGGGTCAAACGTGAACTTGGTGAAGGTCCTAAGATACTGAGACAAGGGGGGACCTTGCTAACAGCAAGGTTAAGGATTCGTCCTGATATTGACCAGATGATAGACTTCCCGGTGAAGCAGGTGGACTGAGGACAATCCCTTGTAATCAGGATGGGACATGGGGAGAGCAAAAGCGCTCACTCAGGTGTAGAGCAGAGACACATGAAGAGGAAGGTTAGGATGTTATATGCCAAGTAGGTCTAAGCTGAGGAGTACAGCGGTTACTTGGAGGTTTATATATGAGAACAAAGAGTTGCTGAGTAATCATATGGAAACTGAAAGAATAAGAAAGAATAATGGCTGACTGATCATTGAGTTAGTGAGCCAATGGCAGAAGGAACTTGATGAGTAATCATAGAATCTTCTAGAAGGAAGAAGAATAAACAAGCATGTGATGGAAAGGACCATGAGCTTAGCGTAAAGAGAACTAAGCAAGGAGAAGTAAGTCTGATAAAAGGAAAAAGAGAGCATAGCAATGAATTGTAACATTACCCCCGGTTTAGGGTGTAGAGTCCATGATGAAGACTAGAAATTACTGTACGAGGGGCCCGGAGAGCCCGTAATGTTACCCCACCCGACCTCGTCAGTGATGTCCTCGATGTCGGCTGATTTGGGAGAAGGCACACAAGGTGCAGGGACCGGGTGGGACAGCAGGAGTGCCTTCGGCGGCATTGGTGGTGGCTTGGTGGTGACAGTGGGGAGCGGGATAAATGGTGAGAATGACGGGAGGAGGAAGATGACAAAGATGAAGACGGCGGGGGTGAGTGATAAGGGACCTGTTCAGGACAGAGGTATTGTGGGTGCCTCAGTTTCCTAACCTTACAGGTGGGGCAGATATAGAAGAGGCAGTGAACTCGCCGATGCCCAAGAACTCAGCATTTATAACAGACATTCTTGTAATGAGGGTGGTTCCATGGGAGGGGAAAAAGGTGTTCGCACCAGAAGTCCTCTTCCTCCCAGGGAGTATGCCCGTTAGGACTAGTAGCGGCAGCGTCATCAGAATCCAATTGATCACGGGTTATGAAGGGGATGTATTCCCCTTGGTCCTCCTTCCTGGCTCACAAGGAGGAGTAAGCTACATCAGCCATATACCCATCTAACTCCTCGAGCCAATCTCTGAGGTCTAATTGGTAAGCTAGTCCCCCTAAGGCAGCTGTTCCAAGCTTCTGAACAGAAAGTAAGGCCGACTGTTGCAGAGTATATTCGGGGAGGCGAAGTTTCTGAATAAGGGCAGGAATTCTAGCCAACTGTCGATATGCCTGGGTTAGATATAGGAGGGGCGATCCTGGCTGGAAATGGTGATCAATGGGCAAGGCGAGACGAGAGTTGGTCAGATGCGCTTGGAGGATGGTGTGGTATTCCTCATCAGGGTAACCCTCCCTAAACCTGTGAGTGTGGAATGGGAGGTCAGGCTCCATGGGGAAAGTTTCCTCATTGTTGCAATCAGAGGCAATGCATCCCATGGGATCTCCCCAGCTGAAGGAGATGACACGGTCTCCCCAGGCAGGCAAAGGATGTGGGTGTCAAGTCCGGTTCCTCCGGACTCAAGTCCGAACGGAGTTCCAAAGGTTAGTATATGAAGTTCGTAGGGAGGACGAATGGGGTTCAGAGCGACAAGGAGGTACCTAGGAGGACGTTGGCACAGGACTTATGTGTCGCGCCCTTACCTAGACTCTGTCCTCATATTTCATAGGAGGGAGGGAGAGAGGAGAGAGGGAGAAGGGAGTTGGACGAGAGACAGGAGGTGACTGGTTTGATATTCATACTGAGGTACAGAAGTGGAGTACAGGAAGCTTATATACTCAAGTCTGGTCCGGAGTTCAGACAGAGGAATGGAGGATCGTATGGTAAGGTACGTCGGGTAAGAGGGAAGCATATGGAGACGGGAGGAATACGTAGTGAAAGCATATGGTGTGGCGAAGGGTCTAAGGGGTGATACTAAGGGTCGTAACTAAAGAATGGAGGGACGAAGGTATAAAGGGAATACTAAATAAGGAAAGCGAGGAAGTCCGATACTCGGAGAATGGAGTCCGGTATGAAGGAACGAAGTTCGGACTATGGAGGACGGAGAAGAGTAAAAAGGTCCGGAGATCAGAGCGGATATGACAGTGGGGTATCAATACGGCAAGGGGGTTCCGCTGGGGCAGTGAAGTACGAGTCACCGGAGGAGGTGGAAGTCGGGGAGGGGGTCAGCGTTGACTCGGTTGAAAGGCTACTGGTGAAAGCATCAACGCCAGCGTCAGGTGGAAGAAATATCGGGATAGAAGACTCAACACCCTCAACAGGGGACGAAGATGATGCCATCTGCTGATTGTCAGATGGAGGGCTCTGGCTAAGTCATTGGGTGACAGTTCCCGGAGGGACGAGGGGGGATGTGACATAGGGGTGAGAGAAGGTAGGGCTGGTGGACATGGTATGGATGGCTTTGACTGAGATGGGGAAATGGAACTGAGGGAAGACCTTGGGGTGGAGGTGCTTATAAGCATTGAGGATGGTCTTGGCATTAGTCAGGTCTGATTCAGTTTGCCAAGAGTCTTCATCAGCGGTGTAACCCTTCCACCTAATCAGGAATTGCCAATGGGTCGGGGGTCCTCTGTGACGTATAACCTTTTCAACTTCATATTCTTCTTCGCCTTCTATTAATTCCGGAGGTGGAGCCAGGTAGTTCGGACCGTGGACATCATTTTCACAATAGGGTGATAAAAGGGAAGCATGGAACACAGGGTGGATTTTCCAGGTTTTAGGGAGGCAGAGGTGGTAGGAGATGGGAGATAAGACTTCAGTGATAGTGAATGGACCTTCCCATTTAGGTGCAAATTTAGGGGAGGTGAGGGAACGTTTCAGGTTTCGTGCTTCTAACCAGACCTTATCTCCATGCTTCCAAGAGGTGAATCCATGAGTGTTTCGTGATTTCATGACTTGGTGTGCAAGTTCGTGGGATGCCAGGGCTTCATCATGGAAGCGGGAGAGCATGTCTAGTCTGGTTTTGACAGCAGGTAGTGGTATTTCTGTGATGATTGTGGGTAATGGTTTGGGTTCATATCCCATCATGAGGAAGAAGGGGGATTGATTGGTGACAGAGTGTCATATCTATCGAATCCGGTACTCCGGACTCAACTCCGGACAACTCTGGACACCTTTCCTGCGACCTCCGGTGTGTTCTCGATGAGTCCGCATTCCTGACACCCCGGACCCTCTGTATTTAGCATTCCTTGTTCTTAGTGTTATGCTCCATTCTTCGCTTACAGTACATAGCCATTAGCTTCGCCCCAGTTCACCCTCTGTCCCTATGCCCGCTTAGGAGCACAGCTCCGGTATACCTAGCATCCGCACTCCGGACTATTAGTAAGACCTATGTTCTACTCCCGTATATAAAGTCCCTGCACTTGTAGTAGATACTCCAGTTTGAATATCAACTTGGACAGTCTCCCAAGCTCACTCTGACCCCCTTGAGTCTCTAAGACTCTCTTCTGAACCATCCTTGGCCTTGTTGCTTGCAACAAGACCAACCCGACTTCTTCCGCCCATTCTGAAATTACAGGACACCCCTGGAGTTGTGACAAGGGCACACCACATACGGTGAAGCCAAGTCCTGCTCGAACTCCAGAGTTCCGGAGTTACCTCCCGGAGATCCCGGTTCTAACACAGAGTGAGGGCAGTGGTTATGTGCGAATTCTGCCATGGGAATATGTTCTGCCCATTTGGTGGGGTTTTGGTGACAAAATAGTCGGAGGTAGGTCTCAACTTCCTGGTTTACTCGTTCAGTTTCACTGTCAGTCTGTGGGTGGTAGGCAGTGGAGAGTGCAAGTTGATATTCAATGAGTTTTGCCAGGGATTTGGCGAATTTGGAGGTGAATTGTGGGCCACGGTCAGAGATGATCTTATCATAGAGTCCGAACTGTGTGTAGACTTTGTGGAAAAAGAGGTGAGCGATGCCCTCGGCAGTGATGGTTTTCCGTGTGAGACATAGAATCACCCCCTTTGTAAGCCCATGGTCGACCACGACCAAAAGACTGTCGAAGCCAGAGGACTCTGGAAGATCAGTGATGAGATCGCAGGAGATCTGCTGGAAGGGGCGGGTGCAGGAGGAGGCAATGGGAGTGAGGGGAGCAACAGTTGGGTGGGTATTTGCCTTCATCTGCTGGCAAGGGCTGCAGCCTTCGATGAAGCAGCAGACAAAGGACGCAAGACCAGGCCACCAGTAGTCGTGGGAGACGAGCTGGTGGGTTTTAAGATAACCCGGATGGCCAGCAGAGGAGTGGTCATGGGTCCGGGAGACGACTTCGTGGCGGAGGGCATCAGGAATGTAGACGCAACCTTGGTAGGTAAGGATGCCAGCATCATAAGACCAGTCAGACAGATGGGAATGGAATTTAGAGGCAACTGAACCCTTGAGGGTGTGGAAAGCATCAGTGACGACGGGGTCGGAAGGGGAGGAAGCAGTGACCTTGGAGGTGAGGTCAGTATCAATGATTTTGACGAAGAGGTTGTCAGGGAGGAGGACAATGTTCTCGTTGTCCTCATCATCAGAGGATATGAGGTCCAGTCGACGGGACAAGGCATTGGGGGCAGAGAGGGCAGAACTAGGGATGTGAGTGAACTTCAGGTCAAAGTCTGCAAGGTTTAGGAGCCAACGGGCTTGGCGGCAGTTGAGCTTGTGAGGTTCATGGAAGTAGGTGAGGTTCTTGTGGTTGGTCAGGATGGAAACCACAAAAGGGGAGCCATGGAGGTGATGGCGTCACACCTTGAGGGCACAGATGACAGCCAGAAGCTCTCAGTCGTAGATATTGTAATTCTGTTCCACAGAGCAGAAGGACTGGGAGAGGTAGGTGCATGGCCAGAGGTTGCCATTGCCATTGGGCTGGAGAAGGACTCCACCTGTCGCCCATTTTGAGGCATCGGTGGTGATAGAGAACAGCTTGGTGGGGTTGGGCAGGAGCAACACAGGTGCAGAGGTAAATATTGCCTTGAGGGCGGTGAAGGTGTGGGCGCATGCAGAGGACCAATCCCAGGGGTGGTCCTTCTTGGTGAGGTCAAGAAGGGGGTGGGCAATGGTGGAGTAATCCAGGATGAATCGCTGGTAAAAGTTAGCAAAGCCAAGGAAGGACCAGACGTCTTTGACCTTCAGGGGATAGGCCAATCAGTGATTCCAGCAAGTTTCACAGGGTCCATGGTGAGTTCCCCAGGTCTGACTACCATGCCGAGGTATTCGACTTTGGTAGTAGCAAAGTCACACTTCTCCAGTTTAAGGTGTAGGTCAAGTTCAGTCATCTGCTGGAGGACACAACGAGTGCATTCAACGTGAGTTTTCTCATCTGGCGAGAAGATGAGAAGATCGTCCATGTAGATAATGAGCCATCCTTCGGCGATGAGGTCATGGAAGGAGTTGTTCATGAAGTGCTGGAAGGTGGCGGGAGAGTTTGTCAGTCTGAAGAACATGACAGTGGGTTCGAATAGGCCTTTATGAGTGAGGAAGGCAGCCTTCCAACAGTCAGATGCTTTGATCCTGACATTGTTATACCCCCATCAGACATCAAACTTGGTGAATATTTTGGCTCCTTGGAGTTGTTCAATGAGATCTGAAATAAGAGGAAGGGGGTAGGTGTCTCAGATTGTGTGTTCATTGAGGTATCAGTAATCCTGACAAGGACGTAGCTTTCCATCCTTCTTGTTGACAAAGAAGAAGGGGGATGACTGAGGGGATTTCGATGGGCAGATTTTTCCTGCATGAAGATTTTCTTCAAGGAAGTCTTTGGTGGCCTTCTTTTCGGCTTCGGTGAGGGGGTAGAGCTTCGCCGATCATGGTTTAAACATTTCATCGAGCTCAATGGAGTGGTCATATGGGCGAGAGGGAGGGAGGTGGTTGGTGGATTCCTTGGAGAACACAGATGCAAAGTCTGCAAATTCTGGGGGAAGGCAAACTTCCTTCTTTTCAGCAAGAGCTTCAATGGCAAGGTCTGTTGCCATGGTAAGTCGGCCATCTGTGCCCCCCCCAATCTTGGAGATAATCAAATAGAGTACTATCCTGGTCTTGCTCGACCTGGACATGACGAATTTGAACTGGGTCCAGGATATTTGCAACTTTGGCTGCATGTTCCATGAGCCACTTTGTTTCTGAGGGGGATTCAATAGGTTCAGCAGGTGGTAGGGCATCGGAGATGGGGAGGAGAAGAGTGCTGGTTGACCAGTCGATGAGTGGGTTGGCTTCTCATAGCCAGGGCATCCCGAGGATGAAAGGGTCATCTCCACAGTGTATGACATGGAAGGTTTCAGAATAGGAGAGGCCTTCAACGACGAAAGATAGGATAACAGAGAATTTAATTGGTCCTCCTTTGTTTGGAGTGTCATCTGCATTCCAGACCAGGACAGGTTTTGGGAGTCAGGTGAGTGGAATGTGGTGTTTCTTGACGAACCCCCAATCTATGCAGGATCAGGTGGCTCCAGAATCTACAAGGGCACAAGTCTTGATGACTTTCTGACCAGTAGTGAAGACAATAGGGATTCATATTGCTTGGGGATCTTTAGCTACTAGTACACGGTGATTAGAGGAGGAAACGTGCATCAAGGGCGTTCCTCCTTTCAAAAACCCTTGCCCCACCCAGAGAAGGTTACCCTCTTGATAGTTTCTTCAGGGGGATCTTCTTCCTCCTCCTCATCAGGGACAGGTTCGAGTTTGGGGAGCGAGGGAGTTTTAATAACCTTCTTGACAGAGGTTTTCTTTTTCCCCAGGGTTGGGAAGGTGGGGCAGGCGTTCGACATATGTCCAGGCTAGCAGCAACGGAAGCAGAGTTTTATCATCATGCATTGCTTCTGCTCCTCCGGGGTTAACTTGCCGATCCTGATAGCATCTATGTCCATGGCATCTGGGTCCTTTGCAGAGGCAGTATAAGATGCAGCAGGTCAGAAGTAATTGTATGTTCCTTTCTGCTTGTAGGCATCAGCTCGCTCCCACTGGATGACAAAGTGGACGGCTTTCTTGTACCATTCTTCAATGGTGACTGGGGGCGTATCCATGGAGAAGATATGTTGATGAAGGGAATTTGGTATCCCAGCAGCAAAGAAGTTGGTAAGGATGATATCATCTTCGAGGGTGCTGAGGGAAACCTGGTTCTTGAACTCTGAGATGTAACTGTTGATATCCGAGAGTTTTGAGATGCGAGTGTCTTGCATCCATCTAACTGCCTTTGCAACAGTGTCTTCATGTTGGAAGGTTTCCTTGAAGCTTTCCACAAACTTCTTATATGTTCCAAATCCATTGGTGGGGTTAGCGAGTTTCTGGGTTCAGAAGGTGTTTGCCCAGGTGGCTGCAGACCCACTTCTCATAAACGAGAGTGTAAATGCAATTTTCTTTGCATCGGTGTTGTAGAGGTCATTGTTGGTGATGAGATAGAACTGGACAGAGTTAAGCCATGGAATGGCTTTGTCATAGGAACCGTCATAGTCGTCTGGTTTTCCAAGACAAAGCTCAGTGAGTTTGGTAGTCATTGGTGGTGGTGGGGGAAACTGTGGGAGTGGGTTTTATACAGGGTTTTGGGCTCGGGTTGTTCTTGCTTGGTGTTCAGCATTAGCAAGGGCTCTGGGAAGGGTTTGGTGGGTGGCTATGGGAGTGGGGGACAGTGGGGTCAGTTCTCTAGGGATGGATATTCCTTCAGAGAAAAGGGTGGCAAGGGTGTGATCCTCAAGTTGTTCTTGGGGGGAGGTAATGTGGAGGTCAGGTGATGATGGAGGATGTTCTTCCTCAGAAGACTGGGGTTCGGGTTCTGAATCAACAGGTGGGCGTTCTCTGGTAGGTCCGAAGATCCTATCAGCAAGGCTGGGGGGGTTTCGTCGAGATATGGTGGCAGTTTAGGCAGTGCTAACCACAACAGGAGAGCTTAGACCTTTTGTTATGCTTGATCCCAAAGAGTCAAATGTGAACTTGATGAAGGTCCTAAGATACTGAGACAAGGGAGGACCTTGCTAACGGCAAGGTTAAGGATTCATCCTGATATTGACCAGACGATAGACTTCCCAGTGAAGTGGGTGGACCGAGGACAATCCCTTGTAATTGGGATGGGATGCAGGGAGAGCAAAAGTGCTCACTCAGGTGTAGAGCAGAGACACACAAAGAGGAAGGTTAGGATGTTATATGCCAAGTAGGTCTAAGCTGAGGAGTACAGCGGTTACTTGGAGGTTTATATACAAGAATGAAGAGTCGCTGAGTAATTGTATAGAAACTGAAAGAATAAGAAAGAATAACGGCTGACTGATCGTTGAGTCAGCAAGCCAATGGCAGAAGGAACTCAATGAGTAATCATAGAATCTTCTAGAAGGAAGAAGAATAAACAAGCATGTGATGGAAAGGACCACGAGCTTAGCATAAAGAGAACTAAGCGAGGAGAAGTAAGTCCAATAAAAGGAAAAAGAGAGCATAGCAATGAATCGTAACAAGGGCAGGGTCTTAACAACTGCTTGTAAATACACTAAGCAGATTGAAATGTGAGAATAGAGGTGGGTTTGTGCCAACAGTGCATGTTCTGGAGCACATGATGTGAGTAGCCATGGTGGGTAAATCAAGTTAAGGCTTATAACAAGAGGAGTTATAACAAGGATGAGTTTGAATATACTGTTAGGACCAGATCTCCAGGAGGTAACCCTGGAAACTCTGGAGTTTGAGCAGGATTCAACTTCACTGTATGTGGTGCACCCTTGTTACAACTCTGGGTGTGTCCTGTTATTTCAGAATATGGGTTGAAGGTTAGATTGACCTTGTTGCAAGCAACAAAGGTCAAGGATTATTCAGAGAAGAGTCTTGGAGACTCAAGGGAATCAGAGTGAGCTTGGGAGACTTTCCAAGTTGATATTCAAACTGCCATATTTACTACAAGTGTGGAGACTTATATATGGATGTAGAACATAGGTCTTACTAATAATCTGGAGTGTGAATGCTAAGTGTACCAGAGCTGTGCTCCTAAGCGAAGCACAGGGATGGAGGGTGAACTGGAGCAAAGCTAGTGGCTATGTACTATAAGTGAGAAATGGAACATAACACTGAGAACAAGGAACACTAAATACAGAGTATCCAGAGTACCAGAGATGCAGACTCATTGAGAACACACTGGAGGTTGCAGGAAAGGAGTCTGGAGTTCTAGATTGATGGATATGACAGGGGAGCAGGTTGTGGAGGGAAAAGGTGTATGCTAAGGGGGCCACATGTCCTGGCACAGAGGAGATGAAGAATCAGTCAGTTTATGCACACAAACCTACCAGAAGTGGAAGACATAGAGCCCAGGGGAGTGTGTCATGGAGGAAAGGGTGTGTACTGGTTATTGGGTTGCACATCCTGGCCCAGGGTCCTTTGAGTGTCTGTATTCTTGAGATAAGTTGGAAGGGATGGGAGCTAAGGTGTAGCAGACATTGGTATGTCACACTATCTGCCGAGTAGGGACCAGGCTAGGTCTCTGAGCATGGGAATTTTGACATGTCTTTGGCAGGCTCTTTGGAGGCTCTTTGCTGTCAAAATTTTGGGACATCTGACTTATCTCACTTTACTCTGCCAAAGTGGCAGCTTATCTCACTTATTTCACTTTACATGCTTTTCTGCCTAGTCCCTTGCTGCAACTATACCTCCAACCTTAATTTTAATAGAGCATTAGCATCCTAGCATTGACTGCTCAATGACTACTGTTTTTTTTTTTTCCTTCCCTCTCACTCCTTCTTATACCTTGTTGATATTGCTTGGGACATGTTAGGGTGTCTGAAAGTCGAGTTTGTGAGCGTGTGTAAGATTGGTGTTGTATTGGGTGCTCTGCACCCTGTCCTCACTCCTTACTCACACTGGTGAAGTGAACTGAGTGGTATTCACAGATGAGTATATAGAAGTAAAATATGAGGATTGGCCTATCACCAGGATGGGCCTCTTCTTTTTATCTACATACCATGCATGTGATTACATTATATCACATGCACTCATAAGTACATGGTCAGAGGTTGTTACCCCATTTAGTATATACAGGGGCTACTGCCCCTTACACCCTCCCCCTGTAGAGTCAGTAGTGGCTTGGACAAAAGGAAGCATAAACAGTATATTCAGAAAGTTATGGGTAAAACAGGATATAAGATATAGGTAGATCAACAGTACAGTATGAGATAGAGCAGATTGGTCATGGCACAAAGAGTCATTCAAGAACAAAAATGGAGATGAAGCAGAAATGATAAGAATGAGAGAATGAAGCAAAATTAAAAAATTAAAAAAAACAAGTGAGAGTTGAATCTTGCATGAGTCTCGATGAGGGAGGCCAGTCACATTCACAACCAGTCCTCTTTGAGTTTGCCATCCTTGAAGTGGTCCTGCTGCATGGAGGAGCCTCCCCCATTGGCATCACCATGGTGAACGTGAGGCATGTTGTATGCTGTGATGGCCTTGCTGAATCGCTAGAGGAGGGCTGAGTCCCTCAGGATGTTGGGGTGGGCAACCAAGGGAGGCATGTCCTCTGGGAAAACCTTGATTCAACAAGCCTCCTGCTTATACCACTCCAAGGAGTGGCCAGGAGACTCATCAGCAATCTCAGCTCTGAGGTCGGTTCTCAAAGGACCATAAAGGTCCCAGGTGGTATCATATCCGCTCTGACCTCCGGACCTCTGGACCTTTCACTCTTCTCCATCCTCTGTAGTCCGGACTTCGTTCCTTCATACCAGACTCTGTTCTCCGAGTATCGGACTTCCTTGCTTTCCTTATTTAGTATTCCCTTTATACCTTCGTCTCTCTATTCTCTAGTTACAACCCTTAGTATCATCCCTTAGACCCTTCGCCACACCATATGCTTTCACTACGTATGCCTCCCGTCTCCATATGCTTCCCTCTTACCCGATGTACCTTACCATATGATCCTCCATTCCCCCGTCCAAACTCTGGACTGGACTTCAGTATATAAGCTTCCTGTACTCCGCTTCTGTACCTTAGTACGAATATCAAACCAGTCACCTCCCGTCTCTCGTCCAACCCCCTTTTCTCTCCTCTCTCTCCCTTCCCTACGAAATACGAGGACAGAGCCTAGGCAAGGGCGTGACATATAAATCCTGTGCCAATGTCCTCCTAGGTATCCCCTTGCCACTTCGAACTCCATTCGTCCTCCTTGTGGACTTCGTGTACTAACCTTCGGAACTCCGTTCGGACTTGAGTCCAGAGGAACTGGACTTGACAGTATATTCGTACTCCCTCTTGTCAAGGCTCACCTTTCCGACAAACCTTATGTCTGTGCGCACAAGACGAACCTCCCGGCATGAGCAGATCCTGCAGACTGCCTTTGGCAGTTCTCGCGGGGTCCCTGGAGACTTTCGAAGTTTCTCCGCACATACCATGGTCACTGCGCCCTCCATCTCCGAGGCATGTAGCAGACAACCTCTGTCCCCACTAACACCTCTTCTGCTTACCCTCAGCCCCGAACTTCCCCCGATGGGTTCCCAAGAATGGGACAATGAAGAATCTGTCCAAGTCCGACCCGGCACCCCAATGCCTTCGCACAGAAGGGGTGACGGGGACAACCCAGGCAGAGATGACTCCTCTAGCTCCTCCGATGCAGATTCCAATCAGGGTTCCCCCGCTGGGCACTTCCCTGACAAAGATAACCCCGAAGACGAAGAATACAACCAAGTCCCACTCGCCTACGAACCCTTCACCCAACTCGCCAATGTCATCAAGGGGATGACCCGCCAAGCACTCCGACGACGGAAGACTGAAGGCTCTAAGCCCAAGGTCCGGGAACCCAACCCGTTCGACAGGACAGACCCAAAGAAACTCTGCCCGTTCGTTGTCCAGTGCGAACCCCACTTCCAGGCCAATTCCCGGACCTACTGCAAAGATCGGACCAAGGTAACCTTCGCCCAGTCCTACCTCAAGGGGACCGTGCTCGAATACTTCGAGCTGGACCTCCTCAGACTTGAGGTGCTGGGCCTCCGCCCCACGTGGATGGACC
>JBBPTJ010000275.1:0-17168 GCA_038094035.1 Pulveroboletus aff. ridleyi
GTGGGAATGCAGAGATCTTGGTGTAGCTACCAAATTTCTCCACATGCATATCTGTCACTCAGGCCACCAGATCTTAGTTAATCAGTGCAATTACCTAGAAAAAGTCCTAGCACAATTTGGCATGCTCAATGCCTGCACTGCTCCTACTCCCTTGCCTTAGGGGTATTACCCCCTAGATAACAATCAAACTGCTGATCCTCGAACTTGCTCACAATTTCAATCCATTATTGGGTCCTTGCTATACATCATGTTAGGCACTCATCCTGATATTGCATACACAGTTACTGCTCTCTCTAGACAGGCTGCCAACCCTACAGAAGATCATGTAAATAAAGCACTGTATATCTGCTGCTATTTACTTGGTACTTGCCACTACTCCCTGATCTATGATGGCACTTCTGGAGATGGTATTACTGCTTGCACTGACTCAGACTGGGCCTCAGACCCAAACACTAGGCACTCACAGACTGGCTGGTTCCTCAAACTAGCTGGTGGTATATTCTCATGGCAGACCTGAATGCAAAAGATTGTTACCCTGTCCTCTACTAAGGCAGAATATATTGCCTTATCTGATTGCAGTCACCAAGTGATATGGATTCACCAACTACTTGGTGAAATGGGATACAAGCTAAAAACAATCCCCATATGCAATGACAACCAAGAATCCATCTTTATGGCTTCCAACTCAGTGACTGAAAAGCAAAACAAGCACATAGATATTTGCTGGCACAGTATTAGAGACTGGGTAGCTGAAAAAAAGATTGAACTCTTCTTCATTCAAGGTTCCACTAATCCCACTGATATGTTCACCAAGAACCTTGAACACATCAAGTTCAAGTAGTTCCAATCACAGTTAGATTTGGTCTTTTATGATCACCCACAGACTTAGGCCACATCCTACCTCTGATTGCTTATATGCCTCACCAGCTGCTTAGCAAGGGGGAGTGTTGAACAAGCTAAGACTTGTTCCAGCCCCATTCTACAGTAGTATACAGTAGTATACCTAGTATAGTGTATTACATCAGCTGTACTTACATTTGGACTCAGTCATCTGAGTTCTAATCATCTCTTGATCTACTACCACAACCTTGTGTGAATATATCAACCAATCACCTGTGCTTATATAAGTCCTACTAGCCTAACCTCTGTAACATGTAATACGTTGCTTTAACAGAAGGCCAGAGAGTCATCATCTAGGGTGCATGATAGTGATGTGTCAGCCACATCTAATCCTTCATTCATGAAATACCACAGCTTGCAAAACTTATGTTGCTGTATTTTCTTTATTGCTACTTGTGACAGTAGAATAGTTGGTTCCAATGAGACTGTGGTGTTTGGGATGGGTGTGAACTTCACCTTGTTCTTCTTTCTCTCCTCTTTCAGGATTTGTGCTTCCTCTTCTTCTCACTACTGTTACTCTTGTAGGACTTTCTCTTCATGCTCAGCTTGCACTTATTCCTCCTCTTGCTGTCTTCTGCACTAGTCATGCCTGTCCTTGTCATTCTTGATGACCCACTGCCTGGTCAGGATGTTAACTACTTGCAGCAGTTGAAGTCCTGTGTCTAGGAGTGGTTGTCAGTCCTCTGTGAAAGCTGGTCTTGCAAAGTCTGGTTGGATGGCCACATGAGGGTCCTACATTGCTATTCATGTTGATGTGCAAGAGTTCTAAAGCAGATTCTAGCTGTGAGCAGGAACACTTTGCAAGGAGCACAAAGTGGCAAGAAGGGAAAGTGACACCACTTCACTTACTCATACATGGACTAACTTCTAGGTTAGTCCTGTGACTCTCCCATCCTAGAGTTGCAACCTAAAAGAAACTGGGTCAAAATAAAAACCAATCAATAGCATAAAAACAAACAACTAGCATTCTCTTCAGCTGGTAGGCCACTTACTGGTTCCTTGATATTCTTGAAACACAGGCAATCATTGGGGGAATGTCAGATAACATAGAACAGCAGATTAGAAATTTTGACTAACTGGCTACAAATAGTGGATAGATAGATAGATACAGGACAGAGCTATAAGCTCTTTTGAGGGTTTATTATAGGGACTAATCAGTGGTGCAGTTGGGTTCCAGGTGTAACCTACATATGACTTGGGTCCCTGATGCCATCATATATTCACAAGAGAAAACTAAACAGGAAAGGCACCAAGTTTGATTGGTTACTTACTGGTTTCAAGAAGTGACATTATTCCCTAGAGAGTGAGAGCAGGGCATTTGAACTATGGTAAGGTATGCATGGACCATAGGGTTTGTGGAATGAACTACTATATATGACCAACTAATGGTACATGCTTATAAGAGAGTTCTGTGATATATAATGACAGAGATTAAAAGGGTATGTGCATAGACTATGAGGTGTGATGTTATATGATGTCATGGTCTAGACCTGGTCATGTGACCAGTCATGTGACAAATGAAAGAGCAAAGAGAAGGGTAAATGATAGGAATCATAAAGTGGTTTGTAATACTGGGATTGGCATGCTTGAGTATCTTTGTATATAATAAATATAATATGATAGATCAACAATTCTGGTGAATGACTCAATGACTGCCCAAAAATGGGACCAGGAAAATTTGTGCTTGGCTCAATAGAGGTAAGTGAATGTCTAGGTGAGATAGTCATATTCAATTGCATTGCTATTAACATATTCTGCTTTCCCTTCCTGGGAGCTGCTGAGACTTTCTTTTTTCCTTTTTTCCTCTTGTCTGCAAAATGGTCAAATATTGGAATGGTCTCCATCCCTCTTAGACTTATTTCAGCTATAACAGAGGAACTCTCCTCATTTGAAAAAATTCTCTCTCAGAGAACTTTTGCACTATGTAATTGAACAGCTGTATGATTTATTATGTGAGGGGCATTAAATTCTGCATGCAGGTTATATAGTATGACAGTGGCAATCCTCCTGTAATTATTAGGGCATGTGTTGACAATGAACAAATTAATGGGAGTGTGCTTGATGACTGTTTTTGTTCTAACCATTTCCTGATGCTCCTGGAATTCACAGACTTTTTCTAATTGAATGCATGAGGCTCTTGCACAATCATGTTGAATGTTAATGTTACACAGTATATGCTGGTAGAAAAAATTGACTGGTAAGAACCTTGATAACTCACAATATCACTTATATAAGGTAGGAAAAAAATCTTTTGTTCCTATACTAGGAGCTTAACACATGGTACATATATGGAGTTGTGAGTGGAGCTCTGTGAGAAATTCAAGCTGGGTGACAAGGATATGGGCAGCAGCATGCTGTAGTTGACTTGCTGGGACAAGAATCTTGACAATTCTGCCAACTACACTGAGCAACAAAAGTGTTGCAATATTTGATACATTTGCATTGTGCATGATATACAAAGCTAGGGTGTGGGAATATCGCTTAGCATTAGTGAGACAAAATATGGTAGACACTCTTTGCTTGCTATTGATCCTTGGGTCATGTGATTCTGTTTAGAGAGCATGGAGATATAGCCATTTTAAGTTGGTTATGTCATTGCAACAGTTTTGTTGCTGATCTAGTAGTATTCAAAATTGATATATTTTCATATGTTATAACATAAGCAATGGGTCATGTGACCTATAATATGTTCAACACAATACAAATAAACCAAAATACCACTCTTGATCCACTACCACCACCATGAAATCTCTCTTTATTGCTCAAATCAATCAAATCATCTCTTTCTTTGGGTCAATCCACTTGTCAAATCTCTGATTCTACTAGTGTTCACCACTCCACTATTAGCAGAATTCACTCTAAACTGTGTCCAAACCTGGCCAAATCCTCTGGTGGTCATCCTACCCTTATCACACCTGCTGATATACACCATGCTATTTGTCTTATTGGAACTGGAAAGGCTGAAAATGCAGTCCAGGTCACCAAGACTCTTCAGGATATCAAGAACCATTCCATCTCCTCCCAGACTATTTGTCACCACTTGAAGAAAGCAGGCATGAAAGCTGTGGTGAAGAAAAAATGCCCTCATCTTACCTCTGCTCATAAGAGAGCTTGTTACGAACGGGTTACGTCAGCACCACTGGCCTCGGCCTTACAGGCTTCTACAAGCCTGGTGAGGAGAAGATGGGAGGGTGGGCTCAAGCTCACACTATTATCCAGAGGACAACAGGTGGTCAAAGCTGGGGATGCCAGCTGAGACACCTGGGTTTATATACCATTGAGTACAGGGCACGGACCATAGGGTGCATGGGATAAACTACTATACTAGGCTAAATAGGTTACACGGTATGTGAGAGAATTCCCACCAGGGTTGACGGAGATTAAAGGGGTGAGGCATGATGTCATATGATGTCATAGTCTAGACCCGGGTCATGTGACAAGAAAAGAGAGGGGTCCGAAGGTGGTGCGTAACATTACCCCCCTTTGCTAGAACTCAAGTTCCAGACAAGTCGTTGCAAACAGAGTGCCAGCTTTGGGACCATAAGTACAGAAAAGTTGATTCATGTCCGAGAGGGATAAACCATGCAGAGGGCGTGGGGCCGAGGGGTTGTCATGATGGAACAAGTCGACCGAATCATGTGCATTGTCAAGATTGGAAGCCGGTTCCCACATGTCATCAGCTTCCTCATACCCCTTCCAGCATACACGATACTCCAATTTCCCTCGTTTCAAGCAGGAGGCGACTATGGCCTCTACCTCATACTCAGGGTGACCCTCTTCTGAGACCTCGATCGTGTTGGGGCGAGAGATTGGCTGACCAGGCAGCGGGGATCGGTAGGGCTTCACCTTCGAGATGTTCACAACCGGGTGAATCTTGAATGTGTGCGGGAGTCGCAGCTCGACTGCATTGGGGAGGCATCGGATAATCTTGTACGGCCCGAGCCATCGTTGCATTAATTTATGGGCAGTATACAGCAACTTCAAGTTGTCCATGCTGAGCCAAACCTGATCACCGGGCGAGTATTCAGGGGTGTCGGATCGCCATTGTCCGGCGTTAGAAATCATCCAATCATGTGCCCGTTCTAGAGCCATCTGAATCTCGTGATGTGCCACACCGGTGGTCTGGTGGAAACTTCCTGCTAATGTATCCGAGGAACCCTCAAAACCCATCCGGGGGGAGTAGTTCCATGTGACAGCAAATGGGGACGTGCCGGTTGTGGACGTGAGCGAGTTGTTATAATGGAACTGCGCGAGTTTAACATATTCTGGCCAATCATCCTGTCTCTTGGCTACATACACATGTAGATACTGTTCCATTTCTCGATTGATTCGCTCAGTTTGTCCGTCCGTTTGCAGGTGGTAAGCAGTGGAAAGCTTCTGCTTGATGCCCAATAATTTACATAGTTTGGTCGTAAAGGCAGACATGAACTGTGACCCTCTATCCGATACTATGGATCGGGGAATTCCGTGATGCGACCATACATGGTCACAGAATATTTTAGCTAAATCAAGAGACGAAGTGCTCTTGGCACATGGTACGTAAATAACCTCTTTGGAGAATCAATCAACGATAACACAGATGGCATCCAGGCCATTAACAAGAGGGAATCCAGTAACGAAATCTATGGAAATGTCTTCCCACGGGTGACTGGCCATTGGGAGAGGTAATAATTTTCCTGCCAGTGCTTTGGACAAACCCTTCGTGAGGGCGCACGTGTAGCAGTGATTCACATAAGAAACAATGTATTTTCGCATTTGAGGCCATATAAAAAAGCGGTTGATGGTATGGTACGTGCGTGCTTGACCGTTATGACCCCCCAGGGGATCGTCATGGCACGTCTTAAGTATCTCGGCACGAATGGAAGGTGGAACGTAAATTCAGCCGGTGAAATCATGGAGGTAAACCTCCTTCGAAGCATTGTAGGTATAGTTTAAAATGTTGTTAATATTTTTTGATTCTTTTTGTATTTTATGTAGGAGGGGGGATTCTAAGGTGACATTCTTTACAAATAATTCAGCCAGTAGGACCATGACATCCTTATTGAGGTTTTCTACTGCATCGCTGTGATCTGGGTGGCGGGAGAGGGGATCAGCACGGTTAAGGGACCCTGGCTGGTATACGAATTCGAGGTTGAATTCTTGGAGAAGTGTGTGCCACCGTGCTTGTCAACCCGAGAGGGTTTGTGGCTTTTTCCAGTACTCCAGGTTCTTGTAGTCTGTCCAGACCTCAAATTGTTCTCTTCCGATTAAATAATGTCGCCACTCTTCTAGGGCATGAATGACTGCCATCAATTCCTTGTTGTAGATGGGATAGTTCCGTTCAGCCGCGTCGAACGAGTGGGATAAAAACGTGCAGGGACGCCATTGCCCATCTTCGCATTCCTGCCAGAGGATTGCTCTGGTTGCAATGTCAGATGCGTCTGTTTCGATGCGCATCGCCCACGAGCTATCTGGATAGGCTAACAGCGGGGCTTCCGTAAATTTCTTTTTGAGTGCAAGGAAGGCGGCTCGTTCCTTTTCACCCCAGTGGAAGGGGGTGTCCTTCTTCGTTAGATCATTGAGGGGTTGCACTATTTCGGCGAACTGATCAATGAACTTTCTATAGTAATTACATAGTCCCAAGAACGCCTGAACCTGCTTCAAGCAGGTTGGTTCTGGCCAATCAGCGATGGCTTGGGTTTTCTTTTCTTGCATTTCAACGCCGTTCTTGGAGACATTCATTCCGAGGAATTCAACCTTGTCCTTGGAGAATGCGCATTTTTCGGGTTTGATATATAGATCATTTTCTCTGAGGCATTGTAGTACTTTGCAAACCAGCACTTCGTGTTCTTCTTTTGTCTTTTTCTTGGTAAATATCATCATATCGTCCATGTAGATAATAAGGAACGCATATTGGTCAGAGAAGACGTCGTTCATCATATTCTGGAAAGTTGGAGGGGTGTTAGTAAGGCCAAAGTACATGACCGTTGGCTCGTATGCTCCGATAGGTGTTACAAATGCCGCTTTCCATTCATCACCTTCCTTGATGCAAATGTTATTGTATCCCCAGCATAGATCCATTGCTGTGAACATGTCTGCTCCTTTGAGGCGATCGATGAGCTGTGAGATTAGCGGCAAGGGGTAAGCGTTTTTGATAGTTCCTTCGTTTAAATAGCGATAGTCCATGACGAGACGTTTCTTGCTGTCTTTCTTAGGGATAAAGAATACGGGGGAAGTTTGCGGAGACTTGCTCGGGCAGAGGTAGCCTTTCTTTACTTCCTTGTCGATGAAAGTGTGTACTTCTTCCAACTCCGTGTCGGATAATGGGATAACTCTCCCCTTCCTTGGAACGAAGTCGGACTTGAGATCGATGGTGTGATCCCAGTGTTTCCGCAAGGGCATGCGATTGGATTCCTGCTCCGAAAAAACATCAAGGAAATCGTGATAGGCAACTGGAACCTTATCCTTCAGACCATCTTCAATGGCATTGATTGTGAGGAATCAGTGCATGAAGGTCTTCCAGTTGTCACAATCATCCGTACAACGGGTGAAGGTCAACTTCTTCTCGATCCAGTCGATTTCTGGGTTGTGACATGCGAGCCAGTCATAGCCAATAATCATCTCATTGGAGCCAAGCTCTACAACGAAAGCATTGATTTTTTCGTGGTGGTCCTGCAATGCTGCGATGAGCTCAACACGATGAGTAACCTTTCTGGCCTTGCCCGGAGTACCATCGGCATTAAATACTTGGATTTGTTGTACAAGAGGGATCATGTCGACTTTGTTTCTGGTGTACCATTTGCAGTCGATGAAGGTGTTGACGGTGCCGCTATTGATTAGTGCTTTTACCGGTATATAATTTTTTTGTTGTTGGTTCGAATGGAAGGAGATGGTGATGTTGATGGCGAATTCTCCTCCATTGATCGTTTCTTGTGTAGGGATTTTATTAAGGTTAAGGTCAGCCAATTCATACTTAAAAAGGGAATTAAGCACACTATTGTTATAGTCCAGCGCTGAGCTCCAAAGAGACCCCCCTACAGACGTATCAGAATCTATTAAGGTTTTCAGCACCTGGCTGATTGTCCTAACTGGGAAATCTCTGTCAGTGCACTCCGAGAATTCAGCTACAGGCTCAGTGCCGGCTACGGGGATTTCTCCCTTGAGCATGGTCAATGAGTCATCTATGCCTACCATTCCCATACTGGCGCACCTGGAGTCCGGTCTACTTACTTGTACATGATTAAATACTGCTGCTCTCGTCGGCTCGAAACCAGATTGTAGTTGTACAGAACTTTCGGCAGGAAAACTACAGTCCAAATGCGCCATAACTATTTTTTTTGATATTTTCTAGTTTTATTCTTTTTTCGTTTGTTTTGTCCAGCTTGCTAGGCAACACCCTACCGTCGACTAGCTGCTTCCTTTTAAAGACTCGGCCGCTTTGGTCCGAGCTTCAGTTTCGAAGACATCGGCCCAGTAGGCACAAGCTTCATCCGACATATACTCCTGTCAGGAGGAGGTGGAGGTTGCCACTACGTGGGCTTTGGTTTTGGGCAGGGTTTTTGAGACGACCACCCATGTCTTGGTGTAGTACCCGTCCTTATTGGGTACCCAAACTTGGCGCATATTTTGAACCGGCACTCGGTTCCTATCTTGTGCCAGGTTATATGGTTTCTTCGGGAGCCAGCAATCCCGTCAAATGTGGCCTTGCTTGCCACAGTTGAAGCATGTGCAGGTATCAGGGGGCCCCTGCACTGCCCCAATGTCCATAGGCACTCCCCTTCCAGGTTGTGTCCCATATTGCATAAACTGCTGGTTAGGCAGTGGACCTTTTGGTGGCTGGTAGTGTTGTGCCCCGCCAAAGCGCCTTGGTTGGAATCTGCATTCGATTTCCGCGGATTTGAATGAATGACCGACTTTTTGGTAAGCGTCGATCAGTTCAAAGACATCATTTTCCACCGACATGTGGAGGTGGACCTGCATGTAGATGCGGGCGTCCACTGCCCACTTGAGGATTTCAATCCCATGACCATTCTCCACTTCGGCCTCTTTGAAGAGGACCTCGAACTTTTGGAGGAACTCATCGATGGGTCGACCTTGCTGCTTAAGTCTTTGCAACTTTTGGAGACTTTCATGCACGAGCACGTCAATCTGGAAGTGATCTCATATCTCCTTTTGGAGATCCTTCCAATTGGGCCATGCATTGTCTCTACGGGGGTAGCCCAGATCTTTCCCCGTTGGGCCAGTTGCGTTTTCAATTTCGGAGTCACAATACTCTTCTAATTTGAGCCGTGCGTAGGAGGCGGCATCACCCTCCATCCGGGATAGGACCGATACAGTCTGGAGTTTGTCTGAGTCCCATTTCTGGAGGGAGACCCAGACCTTGATTTGGGTGATTCACACCCGGAATTTGTCATGATTGCTGTCCCACTTGCCAGGATTGGCAACTTTCTTGGTGATGGCGGTGTAGGAGCCTGTGGCCTCCTACGGTTGTAGGTTCTATTTTTCAGCTCATCCATATGTCCATCAAACGTCCTAGTCGCGTCCCATGTCCGTCCGTACCATCTCGAGGTCAGTCCGTTTCATATTTCGTTCATCTGATTATCCGTACTGTCTCTCCAGTTCCGGTTTGTATGTATCCGTTTCATCCGGCCCGGTTCTGTCTACCGGATCACGTGTCCATGTCTATCATTCGTCAGTTCGGTCATCTACTTATATCTTATTTGACTTTTGACTACAATATTTTTGTTTCTTGTCGTCTTGCTGCCTAGACTCGAGTGTCCCTTCATAGGGCCTCGGGCGTTGTCATAGCTACAAAGTCCAGGGAAATGCCCAGACTATAAAAGTCTTGTATCGAGATCTTGAATCTCATCAGTTTTGCACCCACTGGTCATCTCTCTATCGTCCGAATCCCCTCTCCTCATCGTTGTGACCGTTCTTGAAGTCGTTTTCTCTCGTCATTGTCAGTTTCCGGGTCCTCGTCCTTGACCCATCATTCGTATCCGGCTCTCGTCCTTGGCCGGGTTTTTCCCCTATCATCATCAATCTCGCCTATCATCGTCAATTTCATTTCCGTCATTGTCATTTTCCCTTCATCTTCATCACTTCCCTTCGTCTTCGTCAAGTTCTCGCGTCTTCGACTCCTATCGCCCTCGATCCGGTCCCATCTGCGACCACATCCGTGCGCACCCGGTCCTCACTGTCGACCGGATTGTTAGTTTCCTGTCCAGAACATCGTCCGGAACACTCTCTTCTCGCTCTAGTGCACTGAGGTCGGTCGTAGTAGTCTGTCCCTGATACTAACCCTCCACAGGACCCCTTGGGACGAGGATACTTGACCTCACTCATATCACCCCACACCACTCAACCATCTTTCAGCAGAGGGGCTGTCCTCCTTTTCCTTTAGAAGGGCTGTGAGCAGCACCTTCAGCTCATTGTTACTTAGCATTGACGATGATGACATGGGTTCTTCTGGTGGTGGGGGTTGTGGTGGTCTTTGTTTGAACCTGAGGCAGTAAGGCTCTTGGGTGACTTGTGGAAGTGCCTCAAGCAGGCCCTCAAAAGAGGGGGATTTGCGGAGTTGTGTATGTGCCTGTTCCAGAGAACCAGGCACTGAACCTTCGTATTGAGAAATTTTGGAATCCTACAGTCCTTACTTGCTGGTATCTTTCAACCGACGTCTGGGGACGCTTGCGGGGGGAAGAGTCAGGTGATGAATGGAGAGGTGGGGTCCATGGGCAGCTAGATCTTCTTCAACAGCTTGATTTGGACGGTGTGGGTTCCGTCAAAGGGGTAGAACCTCGATAACGAGGTGTGTTGTATGCGTATCATGTGCTGACGATGGACGTCACAGGTATTCCGCGAACCTGGTAACCTCAAACCACAGAGGTTACACCCTAGTGCACTATGGGCAAGCAGCAACGTTATCCTAATTTAATATGCTGGACGGGCGTGTATGCAATCTGATATGGGTGATATGCCCTGGTCCGTCACGTGGAACCACTATGCTATGTCCCTTATGCCTGGGCACCAGCAGCCATTATCAACGGACTTTGTTTCATATTTGATCCGGGGTTTCTGATGGGGACTATGCACCTGATCTCGATGGTTTCAGCAACAAGACACTACATTCTTCCGAGGGCAGTGTAGATAGCTTTGACCAAGTGTTACGAACGGGTTACGTCAGCACCACTGGCCTCGGCCTTACAGGCTTTTATGAGCCTGGCAAGGAGAAGATGGGAGGGTAGGCTCAAGCTCACACTATTATCCAGAGGACAACAGGTGGTCAAAGCTGGGGACACTAGCTGAGACACCTGGGTTTATATACCATTGAGTACAGGGCACGGACCATAGGGTGCGTGGGATAAACTACTATACTAGGCTAAATAGGTTATATGGTACGTGAGAATTCCCACCAGAGTTGATGGAGATTAAAGGGGTGAGGCATGATGTCATATGATGTCATAGTCTAGACCCGGGTCACGTGACAAGAAAAGAGAGGGGTCTGAAGGTGGTGCGTAACAAAGCTAGGTTGGATTTTGCAAAGAGTCATCAGCACTGGACTGTGGAGGATTGGAAGCAGGTTATATGGTCAGATGAGACCAAGATCAATCGCATTGGGTCAGATGGGAAGAGATGGGCATGGAAAAAGGCAGGAGAGGGCCTAAGTAATGGCTAGTACAAGGAACAGTGAAGTTTGGGGGAGGTTCTCTGATGATATGGGGTTGTATGACATGGAAAGGGGTTGGCATGGCATGCAAGATTGATGGTAGGATGAACACTGACCTTTATCTACAGATTATGGAGGATGAACTCCAGAAAACCCTGGAGCACTATGGCAAAATCCCAGATGAGATTATCTTTCAACAGGATAATGACCCCAAGCATACCAGCAAAAGGGCCAAGGAGTGGTTTGCTGAGCATGGGTTTGAGGTGATGGTATGGCCAGCTCAGTCTCCAGACCTTAATCCCATAGAGCATTTGTGGTTTCTTCTTAAAAGAAGACTGGCAGAGTATCCAGAGTCAGCAAAGAGGATAACTGAACTTTGGGAGAGAGTTCAAGTGGAGTGGGAGAAGATAGAGGTTGCAGAGCATCAAATGTTGATTGAAAGCATGCCCAGAAGGGTTCAGAAGGTGATCAAGGCCAAAGGAGGCCATACTTCATACTAGTTTATGATACTCTTGATGTTAGCAACAAAACTGTTGCAATGACATAACCATCTTAAAATGGCCATATCTCTGTACTCTCTGAACCAAATCACATGACCTAAAGATCAATAGCAAGCAAGGAGTGCCTACCATATTTCATCCCACTAATGCTAAGCAATATTCCCACACCCTAGCTTTGTATATCATGCACAATGCAAATTTATCAAACATTGCAACACTTTTGTTGCTTAGTGTAAAAGCTGTTACACCTGATCCTGAAGAGTCAGGCATGGACTTGGTGAAGGTCCTAAGACTTGAGATAAGGGGGTTCCTTGCAGACAGCAAGGTCAAGGGTTTGTCCTAGCATAAGCTAGATGGAGGACTTCCCAGTGAAGTAGGTGGGCCAAGAACAATCCCTTGTAATTGGAATGGGATGCAGGCAAGAGCTAAAGCACTCACTCAGGTGTAGAGTGAAGACACAAAAATAGGAATAGGATTGTATAAGTCAAGTAGATCTAATGTTAAAACCAGATCTCCAGAAGATGACTCCAGGACATCCAGAGTTCAGACAGAACTTGACTTCACCTTATGTGATGTGCTCTTGTCACAAATCTGGGGTGTCCTGTAATTTTGGAAGACAAGTTAGGGTCAGAGTTGACCCCATTGCAAGCAACGAGGTCAAGGATGGGTCAGATGAGAGTCCAGAGACTCAAGGGGGTCAGATGGTCAGAGACCAGAGAGTTTATGATAATATTCAAACTAAGGTATTTACAACAAAAGTACAGAGACTTATATACTGATGCAAAACATATGTGTTAGTCAGAGTCTGGAGAACAGATGCTAAGTGTACCAGAGCTGTGCTCCTAAGCAAAGCACAGGGACAGAGAGTGAACTGGAGTGAAGCTAGTGGCTATGTACTATAGGTGAGAAATGGAACATAACAATAAGAACAAGGAATACTAAATACAGAGTATCTGAAGTGTCAGGGATGCAGACTTATCAAGAACACACTGGAGGAAAGGAGTCTGGAGTTAGGTCTGGAGTTGAGTCTGGAGTTCTGGATCAGCAGATATGACATCTAAGCTGAAAATACACTGGTGCTACTTGGTGGGTTTATATACAAGGATAAAGGGATACTGAATAATCATATAGAAATAAAAGAAACATTAAAGAATAATAGACTGACTGATTGTTGAGTCAGTGAGCCAATGGCAAAAGAAGAGTGATAAGTAATCATAGAATGTTGGAGAACATGGAGAAATAATGAAACACATGGTGGAAGGAACTACAAGCTTAGCATAATGAGAACTAAGTGAGAAGAGAAACAAGTCCAAAGAAGAAAAAGGAGTAATCATAAAGACAAATCATAACAAAAGCTTATATTAGGCATTCAGTAGGAGATAACTGGCCTCTGACTTGGGAACACATCTGGTAGGTTCCCCCTCATTTTTCTAAATAATAATGTACTTCAAAATGGGTGCAATATCACCATCAAGTGTTTTAGGAGGTCAGGCCCTCCTATGGTTATACAGCCCCCTTTTCATCTGTTTCAAGAGTCTATTCAAGCATCCATCACATCTACTATCTATTTGTGTAGATCTGTTTTGTATTTTGTTTGTTTTTCTGTTCATTCAAGCTTATTGGTACAATCTGCCTGTTAATCTGGGTCTAGATTGTGTCAGTCCAGTACCAGATTTATTTCATCTGGACTGGGTAGTTTTAGTTTGTATGTTTTCTGGGTACTGATTGGCCCCAGATTTGTTTTATCTTGTAGATAGAAGTCTATGGGCATACCTGGGACTATAAAACTGGTATACCTGAGTTTCTGAATAATATCTTTCTGCATCCTTTTCTTTCTCTCAGTCTTTTTTCTGTTCAAGTCTGAGTTTGTCTTTGTTTTGTTCATTTGTTCCCTCTATTTGAGATTTTCATCTCACAGGCCCATATCTCAGGCTGCTGCCATCTGACACCCTCCCTTGAGTTAAGTTATACTCACACCCTTTTTCTTATGTCCTTATCCATCCCAGATAGGATCATTGTTCTATAATGGGCAAGAACTAAAGCAGTCACTCAAGTGTAAAATGAAAACATATGAAAAGGAAAAGACTGGATCATAAATTGCCAAGTAGGTCTAAGCTAAAGAAAATGCTATATTACAAGGCAGTTTATATACACCAACAAAGGGTGCTAGGTAGGCACATAAAAACCCAAAGAATCAAAGAGAACAAACATACTGACTGATCTTTGAGTCAGTGAATGAATAGCAGAAAGAGAGTAATGAGTAAGCATAGAATAGCAAGGGGACATGGGAGAACAAATGGTCATGTGATTATAAAGGAACTACAAGTCTAGCATAAGTAGAACTAGATGAAGAGACATTAAGTCCAATGGAAAAGAGGTGTTAAATCCAATAGAAGAAGAATACAATTTATAAATCATAACACTGAGTCACTAGAGCACTGGAACATTGAAGTATTGAGCTACTAGGAAACTTGAGTTACTAATGCACTAGAACACTGGATCACTGAGCTACTGGACTGCTGAAACACTAAACAGTTGAAATACTAGAGTTACTGGAATACTGAGCTACTGGATTACTAAACAGCTGAGACACTGAATTACTTGTTCACTTAACTACTTAGTTACTGAAGTTAATTGCTATCTGAATCACTAGAGTACCAGAATTACTGGACCACTGCATTACTGAATAACTAGTTGACTTAGGTGCTGAATTACTAAGCTACTAAAGTGTTAAAAGCACTTGTTAGCCAAACTGCTGAACTGCTGAGCTACTTATTATCTAAATTATTGGATTACTGGATCATTGAATTACTTAAATGCTAAAATTACTGATGAGCTAGATTACTAAGTCACTAAATCACTGCAATTACTATTAAAATAAATTACTGAGCTATTAGTTTACTGGAATTACTAATGAGCTAGAGTGCTAAACCATTGAAGTACTAAAATCACTAATAAGTTGGACTGCTAGACTATTAAACTACTGAGATTATTGGTAAACTGAATCATTGAACTACTGATTTATTGATATTACTGAACATCTAGAGTATTGAGCTATTGATCTTCTGATATTACTGAAAAACTAAAATACTAAGCCACTAAATCAATGATACCGCTGAAACTACTATGTTATTGAGCTACTAAATCATTTAAATGACTTGTTTACTAATTTAATGCTTTGAATTTCTGAATTGACTTATTCCAGAATCTAGTCATTCCAGTACTATTCAGTCAAGTCAGATTTTTTGCAGTCTTGTGAGCGGATGTCTCGCGAGCTAGAGTAAAGGACCGTTAGGTCCTCCAGTCGGTCGTATGAAAGACTGTATATTACCTAGAGTAAAGGACCGTTAGGTCCTATACATCGTAAGTACGGGTATGCGAGTGGTAACGAGTGTGTATGTACTCACCTCCAGTCGGTCGTATGAAAGACTGGAGGAGAGGGATTGTACCGTACGATGTGGGAAATAGCGGTGTCTAAATATGGTAATGTAACGAGTGTAGGTCGGACAGTAGTAAGAAAGAGAGAAAATATACTATCTACGGAGTGATCTCCAACAAGTCTTGCTAATGTAGGTTGTAGGTTACATTGAATAGCAGGACAACTATCATTGTTATATTACCACCCTCTAGAGGAGTGGAGGGTAAGAAGTGATTTTCAATCACCATCAAAGATATAACATATTTTTGTGCTTATTACCATGAAATAGCCACATGGACTCAACAGATTTCACTAGCTTTGTTGTCATTCTCTTCATTGATGGGCACATGTATTCCAGCAGCATCAGTAACCACCACCTTATCGATGAGCATAAGCATCTCCATCCCCGAGGACTGTTCTGAAATTAGTTTGATGCGATGGTCGCCGACAATTCCATCCGGCTTTACAGCGCAGATGGGAACCGGGAACACGGCTATGTTGCTCATCTGTTTTCCACAGCCCCTGAACGAATAGTCAGACAAGGCTCTTCTCCGGGTCGGTTTTTGGTACCGTGATTCCAGTCCAAGATCGATCATGTGGCTTGGCCAATCGATGGCCGCGACGCACACTTCGCGCCGAACTTGCTCCAATGATCCCATCAGACGCTACAGCGTCCGTTCTTCCATTGCATGTTTGACAGATAAAATCACCACCGATGCACGCACGCCGCCAGCACTGGCTCCACCATACCTTTGGCTCCATCATCCATCATCATCCTCATGGCAGACGGAAATAAAGGTGCGAAGACGATGTTCGCACTGTATACGCCAAAACGTTTATCCAGCCCGTCTTATCGGTCACCGCCAGACCGGGCTTGAAACCTGGATCCAGAAAGACGGTCGTAGACAGTCTGAGCTGTCAACACGAAATTGTTTATCCTTGCATTCGACAAAAGGAAATAAACGTGTCATGAGCGAGCGATGAACTCGGCTGGCGGCGAAGGCATTGAACGCGCCCACACGAGGTCGCTGATCGGCTTTCTGAGGTCTTGATCCCGCTGCTCTCCGACGACCAACTTGCGCCCCATCAAAGGAGCATGTGAATTGTAGCCTTGGTACCTACCAAGATCTCGGACAGTGCGATAGATGCAGAGGGAAAAAGTACAATACCGATACCTTGCATAACTATATTTGACAGCAAGTTAATTAAGTCGTGATCAGCGGACACCTCCCAAAACTCAGACTATCACATAACTTACCCGCGAGCCATGGCCATCCCATGACAACTTCGGATTATAGTGCGTCTTCTACCCTGTCACTAGCTGGCAATCTCGTGTTATACATACTCCGGGTATCGCTCAGCATCAAATCCGCGCAAGGAGTCAAAGAATAGCAAGCAATTGGACCCGCTCATACCCGAGGATCTATCATATCAAAGAACGCGCCATGATCGCTCCTAGAATAACTTGATGACGATGATCGCTGCGCAGTACTGTCCGAAAGGTCATTTGTAGAAACCCGTGAGGCTTCATGAAGCCGACACTGCACTGTATTTTACAGGATGACGACGGGCGGGGTTCCAAGGGCTATCAGTCGATCGTTCCTATCTTTGAGTACCGCATCAGCTCATTGTCCTGAGAGGGCGCTGTGAGAGCCAACTCTCAAAAAATGTGGCCCTTACGACGGGCCCTCCAGAACGCTCCGCG
>JBBPTJ010000276.1:0-17140 GCA_038094035.1 Pulveroboletus aff. ridleyi
AGACTATAAATTGATGTAGCTAGATGTGCACATACCTGGAGTCCGATGTCAGAGACTAAGGAGTCCTGACATTGGACTCGCAGGTTCTACTACTTAGAAGTGTAAACAACAATAAACAATAATAAGTAGCGCCACACTGTGGCTTACATGTGCGCAATCACCAAGCTCAACACCTTTTTGGTGATGGCAGAGGGGCTGTCCTCCTTTTCCTTGAGAAGGGCCATGAGGAGTGCCTTCAGTTCATTATTACTTAGTGATGATGACAACATCGTTTCTTCTTGGGAAGGAGGCTGAAGTTGGCAGTTTTTAAATTTGAGGTGGTATGGCCTTTCTTCAATTTAGGGGAGACTTTCAAGCAGTCCCTCAAAAGAGGGAGATCAATGGAGTTGTGAAGGTGCCTATTCTGGAGAACCAGGAAGTGAGCCTTCATATGTAGAAATTTTGGAATATTACAGTCCTTACTTGCCAGTATCTTTCAACTGACATCTGGGAACACTTGCGGGGGTGATTGTTGAAATTAGGATCTGGGAAGGGGTTTGGAGCAATTGGTCTTCTTCAACAACTTGATTTGGACAGTGTGGATTCTGTCAAAAGGGTAGAGCCTTGATAACAAGGAGTGTCATACACATCATCACAGGTGTTCCATAAACCTGGTAATCTCAAATCACAGGGATTAAATCATAGTGCATTATTGAAAAAAGCAACTTTATCCTTATTTATATGACAGACAATCATATATGCAAACTGATAAGGGTGTTATGCCCTGGCCATCATATGGTACCACTGCACTATGTCCCTTATGCCTGGACCCAGCAGCCGTTATCAATGGACTTTGTTTCTTACTTGATTCTTCTAATGGGGAACCCTTGTCACCCAATCTTGATGGTTTCACCAACAAGACAGCATGTTCTTCTGAGGGCAGTATAGATAGCTTTGACCAAGTGTTATGAATTGCTAATGAACACATCACTGGTCTTGGCTTTATAGGCTTCTATGAGTCTGGCAAGAAGAAATGTGAAGGAAGGGGCTCATGTACACTCAATCACCCAAGGTATTACCTGAGAATAACAGGTGGTCAAAGCTGGGGATGCCAGCTAAGACACCTGAGTTTATATATCATAGGGAGGCATGCATAGACCATAGAGTCTGTGGGATAAACTAGTATACATAATCATGAGAGAGTTCCCACCAGAGTCAGTGGAAATTAAAGGGGCATGCCAGCCATGAGGCATAATGTCATACGATGTCATGGTCTGGGCCCAGTCATGTGACTGGTCATGTGATGAGGAAAAGAAAGGGGCTGAAGGTGGTTTGTAACACCACCTATGGAACCAATGGTTCCAGAAATACAGGAGTCAACTAGGAAGAGTGAAGCACACACTTCCCCTAGTGTGGGAGGTGAACCACCAGATCTCACTCATTGATGAAAGTAAGCAATACTCTTACCATCTTCTGCACTGCACAGATACTCTGAAGCAGCAACTGTTGGCTATATACCACTATGGGCTGGTAGGTAATAAAAAACATCTCACAGGCTGCCCTGATGCTGTGCATCCCAAAGAAGAGTGGAAAATTGTGGACAGTCATCGACTGCCACAAGAGAAATGATAACATGGTGAAGGACATAACACTTTTCCCAGATTAGGATCAGATCTGAATGGATGTGGCCCAAGCGAAATATCACATTGACCTGTCCAATGTATATGAATAGGTCTGGGTAGAGCCAGAGGACATCTGAAAGATGGCCTTTTCCACCATTGGGACCTTCATAAGCCAGGTCATGCAGCAGGGGGACTGCAATGCCCCTACAATGTTTCAATGTCTAATGACAGTGATTTTCCAAGATCACATCAGACATTTTATATATGTCTATCTAGATGATATATTCATCTATAGTGACACCTTGGAGGGCCATGAATGGCATCTTCAAATCATATTTGAAACCCTGGCAAAGGCCAACTTCTACCTCAAGGAGGAGAAGTGTGACCTGTATGCCAAGAGAATGCATTGAGATGGAGTGTCAGAGGAGCACAGTTGTCAGGCTCAACACAACTCCCAACCTGTGCTGTAGGGGAGTCACACTCTATTTTTTCACTTCTGAGGAAGTGGAGCTGGAGGCTGGAGCAGGAGTTGTAGCAGCTACTCAGGCCTTTGCAGCCCTAGAGGTGCTCTTTGGACATTGTTTCGTGGAGTGTCCTGCAAGGCCGCAGAAGAGGCACAAGCTGAGCTTCAGACAGCACTGTCACTCCTCAGGGAGGAGTTTACCATCCTTGCCCAACTTGGCAGAGATCAAGTCTGTGGAGGTGGACTCGGTCCCACTTTTTTTGTTGGCAGAGAAAGAAAAGGAGCCCTTGATCAACTTGTCCTTAGGCTTACCAGAGGCGGAGGTAGAGGCAGCACCAGACAAGTTGTCCTTGCTGGAGTTGGATGATTTAGAGGCAAAGGTGGAGTTGCTGGAGTTTGACCTGGAGGCTTTGATCATGTAGGCAATTTCGTCCTTACATTCCCAATACCAGTGATTGATCTGCTAGGTGAGAGCACAGAGTTCGTGGATGTTATCAGGCTTGTGTTGACAAGCAAGCTCATCCTTGATGTGGTCTAGGAGGTCAGAGTAGAAGCTTTATCGGAGTGTTCCTTGGCCCCAGTCTCAGACTTGGCTAGCAAGTTGGTTCCACTCGATGATGTACTTAGAGATATGCTAGGTGTTGTGCATCTGGAGGCACTCAAGCTGAGCTTCAGCATTTACGATGGGGTCATGAGGTCCAAAATTAGACTGCAACTTGTATAGAAAAGTATGCCAGCTATCCATCTACACAGGTTAGAGGCTCAGTGCTTCAAGTCTGAGGAGGTCCAGCTCAAAGTACTTGAGTGTGGTCCTCTTGAGATAGGACTGAGTGAAGGTGATCTTGGTCCAATCCTTGTGGTAGGTTTGGGGATTGGCCTGGAAGTGGAGTTCACACTGGACAATGAACAGATGAAGTTTCTTCAGGTTCATCCTGTTGAACAGGTCAGGTTCCTGGACCTTGGGCTTAGAGCCTTCGGTCTTCTGTCACTGGAGTGCTTGGCAGGTCATCCCCTTGATGGCATCAGCAAGTTGAGTGAAAGATTCATAGGTGAGTGGGACTTGGTTGTATTCTTCGTTTTCAAGATTTTCTTCATTGGAGATGTGCCTAACAAAGGAGCCCTGGTTGGAGTCCACATTGGAGGAGCTAGAGGAGTCATTTCCACCTGGGTCGTTCCTATTACCCCTTCTGCATAAAGGCATTGGGGTGCCAGGTCAGACTTGGACGGATTCCTCATTGTTCCATTTTTGAGAACTAATCAGAGGAAGTTTGGGGCTGAGGGTAAGCAGAAGAGGTGTTAGTGGGGACAAGGGTTGCCTGTTACACACCTTGGAGATAGAGGGCACAGTAACCATTGTGCGTGTGGAGAAGCTATAAAATTCTCTGGGGACTCTGTGAGAACTGCCAAAGGCAGTCTGCAGGATCTGCTCATGCTGAGCAATTCATCTTGTGCATGCAGACATAGGAGCTGTTGAAAAGAGTGAACCTTGATAAGAGGGAGTACAAATATACTGTTAAGTCTGGGTCCTCTAGACTCAAGCCCAGTCAGAGTTCTGAAGGTGAGTACAAAGTTCATCAGAGGACAAATAGAGAATGGGACAGAGACAGGATATCTAGGAGGATGTTGGTGCAGGACTTATGTGCCATGCCCTTGCTGAGGTTCAGTCCTCATATTTCATAGAGAGAAGAGAGCAGGAGAGTGGGAGAAGGAGACTGAATGAGGGTCAGGAGATGACTAGTGTGATATTCATACCAAGGTACAAAGACAGAGTACAGAGGGTTTATATATGAAAGTCTGATTGGAGTTCGGACAGAAGAATGGAGAAGCATATGGTAAGATATGTCAGGTAAAAGGAAAGCATGTAGAGACAGAGAAACATATGTAGGGGGAGGCATATGGTGTGGTGAAGGGTCTATGATAAGAATGAAGGGTCGAGGAAAGAATGAAGGGTCCAGAGAGAACAAGGGGAATACTAAATATGGTAACTGTGGAAGTCTGAGCAAAAGGAACAAAGTCTGGGTTACAGAGTACTGGAAAGAGGATGAGAAGTTCAGAGAACGGAGTTCAGGGCAGATATGACACTATCTGAGCATGCTCAATGAGAGTATGACTGGGGCTGGGATGAGGGCAACCACACACAGATGATAGGACATGGCCTTGACATCAACCATGTCTGTGCAGCAATAGCTGAACTCATGAAGCAAGTTCACATCTTTGAGGGATACCAAGTGTTCCTCACTTGGAATCTCAGATCCAAGGCAGTACAGGCTTGCCCACATGCCTTATTTACCAGGTGAGAGGTTATCACATTATATAATATCATTGTAGAGGAGCTTATAGAGCAATCCCCACTCTGGATTAGGATGTATTTGGATGATCTGGTGGTCAAGACTGCACACAGGTTGATGGTTATCCCATGGGATGCACCACCTGATCTCACACAGGTGCAGCTGGCCACACTTAGTGTAGCATGCCAGGGTGTGATGGGGGAAATAAACCCCTATTCCTTCAGGTATCTAATGTATACTCAGATGGGGCCAGGGAATAACCCTAGTATATGACCAATGATTGTACCAGCACTATGCACATGTGTGATGGCCTGGATCACTATCAATGGGTGTCTGGCATACACAATGATTGATACCAATAGTACTGGCAATTTTGTGAGCCCCACATTGCAAAGGTCATCTGGATAGAGGTATAATCCTCTCACACAACAGCTCACACTACAACTGGGCTACATAGGTGGCCACTCAAAGATCACCCATGGGGGTGAATCTTCTATTGTCATTGGCAGATTTACTGCCTGCACTTACTTGGATGTAGCCAATATTGATTGCTACAACTGTATCCTGGGGATACCCTTTCTGTGACAACACCATGCCATTGTCAATTTCTCAAATAATTTTTTTTTTTCCTCATTTATTGTCCTGTAGGGCATTGCCCTTTGCCAGACATTTGCGTACATGTGCTGCGTGAGTCTATGGTAATGTAGTGTTGTGATCAAGTCCTATCTATATGTGTGTGTCCTAGTAGTGGGCGGTGTGGTCTATGGGGTGCGCTATGTATATATACTTGGTTTTATTCTATGTACTATGGTGGGGCTGATGGTTCCAGTTTGCGTGGCATTGCTCATGGTTTAGGAGGAGGGGGTGGGTATGGGGTGTGTTACCTGGAATGGCTGCTGGTTGGGCATTGCTGGTCTTCACCTGTGTATTGCTGGGTGGGTTGGGGTTGGGGTTCTAAGCATTTTGGTTGATTAGCTCTTTGATTCGTCTTCCTGTGGGTATTCTATTAGTGTTTGTCTGGCAGGGGGCTGAGGTTACCCAGTGATGTGCTGAAGTGTCCTGTTGTGTGCATGAACTTGAGGGTGGCCTTTATTTCTTTTTGGTTCCTGAGTAGTGCAAAGATGTCTTTTGCGTTTTGCTTCATTGTGTTGTTGAGGGTGGTTCTGTGTTTAGCATGTTCTGGGCAGAATAATAGGAAGTGGATTACTGTCTCTTTCTTGTTCAGACAGTATGGGCAGCAGTCTGAGGGGGATTTTTGGATGTGGTGGAGGTGAATGTTGAGGGGGACATGTCCAGTGCACATTTGGAAGATGAATGATGCATGTCTGCAGGGGAGGTTGTTTGTTAGTTTTAAAAAGTTGTTGGACAGTAGTGTAGGGTCTAGTAAGCGGGTGTACTCAGCGTGTTTGGATGTCCTGAAAATTGTTTGGTTCAGTGCTTTCATTTGTGTATTGAGATGTTGTTTCATTGCAGATTTGCTTTGTGAGAGGATTTTTGGTTGGTTGTGGTGTGATTGTAGTATTTTGGGTAGGAGTGTGGGATTAGTGTTATTATCTTGTGCTGCTTCCTTTGCTTTTGTGTTAGCCACTTCATTTCCAGGGATACCACTGTGGCCTGGGGTCCATCTTATTGTTATTTTCTTCATGTGGTGTCACTCCAGGGCCGTTTGGAGGTTTTTATGGAATAGGTCAATTAGGTAGTGGCTGGGTCTTGAGGTGAATGCTTGTGTGGCGAGGATGGCAGCTTTGTTGTTGAGGGTGATCATGACAGTTCGGATGCAAGGGGAGTTTTTTAGGAGTTCTGTGGCTAGGATCATGCCTATTATTTCACCTTCATACACTATGTGGTTAGCATCAGTGCCCAGGTGGAAGTGAAGGGATTTAGATTGTATGCCTTTGTGGTGCATGATAGCTGTGCCACCTATTTTCCCTTTGTATCCTGAGCCATCCATGTATATAACGACATCTTGTTTCACTTCATCTTTGATATCCATGGTGATGGCTTCTTCTTTTTTGGGAATGCTTATTCTGGTCAGTGGGGTCCATTTTGTGTTGTGTCGCACTGGGTCGAAGGTTTCAAGGTCTCTTGGGTTAAGGGGGAAGGTTTCCATAAGGTGGTGGAGAGGGGACTTGTGGTGTCGGTGGTTTCATAAGGCTTGGATTGTGTGTTTGTGGAGTGGGTGGCAATTCGGGAGGATTGCTAGTTGGAGTGCGGAGCATTGGCATTGTTGTCTAATTAGTAGAGGGATGGGAAGGAGGTTAGTGTGTGCAAAAAGGGTGTCCATGGCAGTTGACCACATGTCACCTGTGATTGTTAGTGCTGCAGTTCTTTGTACTGTTTCCATTTTTTTTCCTAAGCCTCTTGCGCCCCATCCATTTTGGTGTTTTCCTCTCCTGGGGTTGAGGTGGGGTGTGGCCCAGATGTCTGCCACATACATCATTTTCATATTGCGACTCCTTCATAGAGTCTTTTCATCATTTGCGCTTGGATTCCTCTGGAGGGTTTGGTTAGTCTTTTGCATGCAAGTATGTACTTAGTTCCTTTCCCAATTGCAAAGGTGGTGTGGGCGGCGAATCTTAGTTCTTGGTCTATTATGACCCTGAGGAATTTGTATGTTGTTGAGGGGTTGATTGTGGTTCCTTGGATAGTGATTGTGGGTCAGGGGGTGGGGATGGTTTTCCTCATGTGTTGTGGGTCGGGGCGGCAGAGCCTTGTGGCACAGATAAGCACCATTTTGTCCAGTTTGAATTCTGCATGGTGAATGTTGCTCCAGATTAGCACTGTGGGAGGTCAAATCCTTCTACAGTTGTAAACCCCCCTTTTTGTCCATTGCAAGAGTTCATTCAAGCATTCATAGCATCCATTGTCCATCTGAGTAGGTCTTTTTCATCTTCCATGTAGGTCTTCATCCATCTGCATCCATTTATAAAATCCGGCCATTTGTTCCAGACCCAGATTGTGTCAATCCAGTACCAGATCTGTTCATCTAGACCAGATCCTTTTAGCTTACATACTGGCTAGGTGCCGTTTGGACCTGGATTAGTTAGATCTCATAGATAGAAGTCCATGGGTATTCCTGGGACTATAAAACGGGTGTATCACATCTCAGAATACATCTTTCTTGCACTCCACTTTCCATCTGTGTGAATTGGGCTCTGGCCACTGGTCACCTGTCTCCTTTTGCTGTCTATGTGTCTCCTGTCCCCCTCCCTTGGGTTGAGTCTATACTTGCACCCTTTATTCAATCCTTATCCATTCAGAAAGGATTATTTGTTTTACAGCGCACCGTTCGGTTTTTCCATTATGTTTTTCAGTTTGTCGTTGGCTTCCTTGAAAGTTCATCCTCTTGCTATGAAGGTGGTGTCATCAATGAATCCTAGGCCTAGGAGGTCCTTGGGGTTACCTGCAAGTTCAATCAGTGGGGCATTATAGAAAAGGAAAGCGATGGGGGATATTGGGCACCCCTGGTCGAGTCCTGTTAGTGTGTTGAGGGGTTCAGATTTGAAGTTGTCAAAAGATAGGGTGGTGGTGCGGCCTTTGAGTTTTTGTGTGTACCATGTTGTGTACTCCTTGAGTATACCACATTGTCTCATGCTGTGGATGAGACATTCAATTATTATGCTGGGGATGGCAGCTTTAATGTCCAGAAATAGCATGGATACATACTTTTCTTGTGAGTGTGCCCATGCGTCATAGGTGAATTTTGTGAGTAGGTGAAGGGAATTCATTGTGGTTTTGCCTGGTTGTCCTCTGAAGTGGGTGTTGGGTAGTAGTCTGTGATGCTCTGAGAGGTAGGTTAGGTCATTAGCAACACAGGATGAGAGAATTTTGGCCATGGTTTCTAGTAGCGCAATTGGTCGGTATACCTTCAGTACTAAGTAGTCTGGTTGTCCGGGTTTTCTTAGGACAACAGTGTTTGAGGTTTTCCATTGTTGAGGGTACTAGTTGAGTTTGAAGGTTGCATAGAATATCGGGCCTAAGTGGGGGACGAGGATGTCAGCATTTTTGGTGAAAACTACGTTGCTGATACCACTGGGTCCTGGGGCCTTGTAGGGGGTGAGTTTGTTTATGGCTCTGGTGATTTGTTCATTTGTTATGTTGGTGAAGCAGCATACTGGTTCCAGGTATTCAACATTGGAGAGAGTTGGGTCCGGGTCTTGCATGGGTTTGAAAAAGGTTTCATATAGGAGAGCACTTTTGTCCTGGTTGCTTTTTTCTGTGGGGGAGTCAGTTGAGGGGTCTCTGTGGAGGTTAGGGATGCAAGAGATGAAGTGGTCTAACAGTTCATGCATTAGGTATTTGTGGGCGGTCCAGATGTTCTGGGAGTTTATGTCCTCAAGGTACTTGTTTCAGTGGTCTAGTTTTGTCTTCTCTAGGTATTTGGTGAAGGCGTTGCATGCTGTTCTGTGTTTGTCGTGAATGGGATGGTTCCTTTGGTGACATTACTTCTTGCTGCTCTTGCAATTGTTTTGAGTTTTTTGTTTTCTTTAGCAAGGTCATGGGACCACCATCATTTCGCAAAGAGGAAGGGGTTGGATTTGGGGACGGCCTCTTGGATGGTGTTGGTGATAGTCGACGTGAGTTGGTTGAGGTGCAGGTTGGCTTCTTTCATCGTGTGGATCAGGTGTGGGTGTTGGAGTGCTTCAAGTTGTTGGGTTAGCTTTTCTTCGAATTTCTCCTAGTCTATCATGCAGAAGTTGTATCTGGGAGGGGAGTCAGTTAGATTGGAAGTGAATATGCATTTGGTAATTATGGGGAAGTGGTTTGTGTTGACTGGGGTGAGTTCTTCCTTTATTTTGCAATGGGTGATAGTGTCGAGTAAGGCTTCGGAGCAGAATATGTTGTCTGGTTGGGTGAGGTTCTTGGTGGTGTTGGCTCGAAGCATTGGGTGGTGGGAGGGGAGGGCCATACAGAGGTTGTGGGTTGCAAGGATGTCCAGTAGAGTTTGGGCTACTGATATGTTTGCAGTGGTAAAAAGGTGGTGGTTGGAAGGGTCATCCCAGAGGGGGTGGTGGCGGTTGAAGTTGTCTAGGAGGATAATTTCACTTATTTGGCATTGGGGGTTGTTGTTGATGGGTTGAGCGGCAAGGTGGTGTTCTATGAAAGTGAGGGTGTTGTTATAATTACCATCGTTATATATGTTGTATAGGTAGATTGTGTCGTTGTTGCTGAAGATATTGATTGCTGTTATGTCCAGATTTCCTATGGGGATTACATGTCAGCCATCTTTTGAGATCTTTTTGTTTATTAGAATTACTGACTGGGTGTGTTTGCCATTTGCTTGATTGTGCGTGGAGGGGTATACTATGTTCCATTTCAGGTTAGCCATGGTGAGATTTACGCAGTTGATGGCTGGTTCCTGGAGGGCCGCTAGGTTGAAGTAATCAGGGTCAAGGTTGTGGAGGAGGTGTTGTTGCACAGTTGCCAACTTGTTGAGGTTTTGTTGCCATATTTTGATACTTTCTGAGTGGTTTTGGGGGGGGTTGTCATTTCGGGTGTTTTAATTCATAGGTAGTAGGATGTTTGGGGGCGGGTTCTGTTCTTGTTAGTTGGCTGGGAGAGAAGGAGGTGGGGGGGTGTTGGGAAGGCATGGGTTGGTTGGATTGGGTAGGTTCTGGGGTTGCAAGACAGTTTGTGGGGCCTCGGTTGATATAGTTATTGAGGTTCATTTGCGTGCCTGTTGGGTTTTTGAGTGTGGTTTGGTGTGGGGGGTGTACCTTGAGGTCTGTGTCTTTGTTGCTGGTGGTTTCTTTTGGTCATCCTCAGAGGGTGGTTGTGTTTTTGTGGTGGCGATGGTTGTTTGTGGTCCACTTGACAGGGGGGGGGGGTGTCCAGGTTGCAGGTGGTGATGGGAGGTCAGGCGGTTGAGGGTTTGGCAGGGGCTCTTTTGGGCCATGTTGAGGGGTTGTCATCCACCTCTAGGTTATTGAAGGTGATGAATGTGTGGGCAACTTTTTGGTGGGGTTTTCTATTTGTGGGTTTGTGCATCCACATTATTTGCATGATTGAGTTGGGGGGTATGTCAGATGTTTCTTCGATATCTCGGAGGTGGAGGGGGTCTGACGGGTTTAGCATGATCGGTGCAAAATTGATTTGGGTTTTGAAGCTGGGCTCTAGAATTTGGGCTTCTATATTGAAGTTGTTAGCGAAGTTGGATTTGTTTTCATGTTTACTTAGCCATTTGGCGCCTTCCTTGCTGCACATTTCTAGGAGGATGAGGTCACCCTTCACTTTTCTTATGCTGTGGCAGTGATAGAGAGGTTTGCTGTTCTGGTTGAGTGGTGGGTGGAGAGCTTGGGCAATCATCGAGGTAAGGTCTTTCTCCATTAGGGCTATTGTGGAGTTTGGTTTGCATTTGATCGCGATTTGGTGATCTCTTGCCTCACTGTGTGCTAGGGATTCTCTTTGGTTGCGGGTGAGGTTGTTGTTGTTGTTGGAGGCAACTGAGACATAGGATGATCCAATGGGTCTTGGGGTTTGTTGCATGGGGGGGTTGCTGGAGGGAGGCTGTTCTTGAGGTTATTGAGGGAAGTTTTGATAGTTTAGATGATCTTGTTGTGGGTGTTTGTTGGGTTTGCTATGGTATCTGAGGATGTTTTGTTAATGAGGTTAGCTACCTTTTCCACATTGGAGTTGGTTTGGCAGACTGTGTCTCTGATCGCCTTTAGGATTTCGAGATTGTGGTTGGATTGTCAGGTGAGTTGTTCTAGTGATTTGCTGATGTTTTCAAGCTCCATGGTGGTTCGGTTGGAGGGGCAGGAGGGGCAGGAGGGGCTGTAGGTTGTTTGGGTGGGGGTTTTGCTGGTTGTTTCGATGTGTTCTCGGAGTTTCTTGATTTGGGTGGTGATGGCTGTTGTAGCTAGGTCAAGATTAGTGTTTGTAGTTGGGGATTTGAGTTTGCTTTGGATATAGACTACGGCTCTGATGGCATCAATGCCTGTTTGTGGGATTTTTGCCCATCTTGTGATCTGGAAAAGGATGAGTGCTACTTGTGGGATAGTAATTGAGAACAACTCCTATGATGAATTCTTCTTTTTTCAAATACTTGTGTGCTGATTTTGGGCTTTTGACTTTGGAGAGGGGGTCTTCTGGGTGATTGCCAGGTTGTTGAGTGGATGCTTGGGTTGCTCGTCTGGTGGTTAGGGCTGGTGTGGGTATGGATGTGGGGGTTTCTGATGTGTCGGATCTGTCTCCAGGGTCATTGGCTGGATCCCTCAGGGGATTAGTGGTCCCCTTGGGCATGTGGGGGAGGTCTTTTGGTTTGCTCTGTAGGATGATTAGTAGGTACTCTTTGTCTTACCGAAAATTTTTTGGGGTCCTTGTGGCGGTGCCACATGATATGAGGACAAGGAGCTTTTTTCTCAAATAACTTGTGGATTGTGGGGGGCACTACTGTCCCCCTTCTGGACAAATCCTTGTCTGATGCTTGGAGCACCTGCTGCCCTAGCACTACCCCAAACTCCCAATGACTTTTGCACCCTACAACAGTGACAAAACCTTATGAGGGCTTGAAGGAGGGGAGGGGGAGTAGTACAAAAACTATGCAAAGTAGTATGAAAATTACAAAAACAAAAAATATGAACAGAAAATGACTACAACTCATAGTCATGAAGCTACATGAGGAGGATATACCCCACCTATGGAACCAATGGTTCCAGAAATACAAAAGTTAACTAGGAGGAGTGAAGCATGCACTCCCCCTACTGCAGGAGGTGAATCACTAGATCTTGCTCATCAACAAAAGTAAGCAATATGCTTACCTTCTTCCACACTGTGCAGATGCTCTAAAGCAGCAACTGTCAGATAAAATCTGATTATACACCACTGCAGGCTAGTGGGTAATGAAAGTGTTTTGCAGGCTGCCCCAATGCTGTGCATCCCAAAGAAGAGTGGAAAATTGCAGACAGTCATAGACTGCTACTAGAGAAATGATGATATGGTGAAGGACATAATGTAACGCCCTTCCCAGATCAGGACCAGATCCAAATGGATGTGACCTGAGTGAAATATCACTCTAAGATTGACCTGTCCAATGTGTATGATCAGGTCCAGGTGAAGCCAGAGAACATCTGAAAGATAGCCTTCTCCACCATATATGGGACCTTCATAAGCCAGGTCATGCAGCAGGGGAACTGCAATGCCCCTGCAACATTTCAATATCTAATAAGAGTGATCTTCTGAGATCACATTGGACATTTCATGTATGTCTATCTGGACAATATATTTATCTATAGTGACACATTGGAGGACCATGAATGGCACCTCCAAATTGTGTTTGAGACCCTGGTGAAGGCTGACTTCTACCTTGAGGAGGAGAAGTGTGACCTGTATGCCAAGAGGCTGGATTGCCTCAGTCATTTAATTGATCAGAAGGGTATATACACTAATAAGGACAAAATATCCTGTATCCAGAACTGGAGGACTTCTCATTTGCTGAATGAGGTCCAATGGTTCATCAGACTGGCAGAGTACCTGGCACAGTTCATGCCAGATATATCAGCATATAGTATGCCATTGACTGGGATACAACAGAATGGATATCTTTTCCAGTGGAGGAAGATCCACAACTGGTGTTTCCAAATCATTAAAGATCTAGCGTGTAAATTCCCTATCTTCAGGCCAATTGATCTGAGGAAGGATGAGTCTATATGGCTCACGTGTGATGCCTCCCTGTTGGGGTGGGCACACTATATGGGCAAGGGCCTGACTGGAAGACATGTAGGCTTGTGGGCTTCATGTCAAAGAAGCTGAGTGACACTTAGCAGAATTACCAAACTTTTGAGCAGGAAACGCTTGCTATAATTGAGGGACTCCTCAAGTGAGAGGATAAACTCCTTGGCTTCAAGTTCACAATCATAACTGATCATAAGGCACTTAGTTACCTCAAGACACAGCATAAGCTGTCTGGTAGATAAGTCTGATGGCTTGACTACCTGTTGTGATTTGACACTACTATTGTCTATGTGAAAGGTTCTGAGAATCTCATAGCAGACTGTTTGTTTCACTACTATAAGAGTGAAGGAGGCGACACAGCCTCCAATGATGAGACAGACTGGGCAAGTGCTGACATCTAGTTGGATCTAAAGGGGGATGATTTTCCCCTTGACCAATGGCAAGAGCTAAAGCTCACCATCAGTGAAATACTGCGACAGAGCTTGTATCTAAAGGAGATGTGGGAAAACCATATGGTGGAAGCCCAAGAAATGGCTTCAGCTGTGGAAAGGAGAGTTGAGGACACTCCTTGTGCTAGTGCAGAGGAGAATCCTTCAATTCTCAAATCTGCTGAGGCCTCTAGGGCCCCACCTACCTCATATGGGATGGTGTTTGAATTTCTGGATGCTATCTATATGGGATACCAGAATGATACCTTCTTTTTGAAGATCATATCCCAGGTAGGGCATTACCCATAGTTCCTTATATGGGAGGAACTCCTCTACATGAGAAATCATGGTGAAGAGGAGGTACTATGCCTCCCACAAGCAAAGTACAAGGGTGACATAGTCATCACCCTGATCATTGACCAGGCACACAAGATACTGGGACACTTTGGGTCCCAGAGAACTGTGAATTATATCTGCAGATGGTATTGGTGACCAGGACTTGGCCACAAAGTAGATCAGTTCTGTCAAACCTGTCCTACATGCCAGGTTGCAAAAACCAACAATCACCAGCCTCAGGGCCTGCTGCACAGTCTGCCTGTGCCCAGAAAGCCCTAGGGCTCCATTGCTATGGATTTTGTGGGACCATTCCCACTGAGCAGTGGGCACAACTACTTGTGGGTGGTCCTGTGCCACCTGACCTCTATGGTACATCTGGTACCAGTCAGCACTACTGTTCAGGCTTCTGAACTTGCAGGGAAGTTCCTACAGGAGGTAGTGTAACTGCACAGATTACCAGAGATGATAGTCTCTGACCAAGATGCCAAATTTACCTCAGCTTTCTGGCATGAACTGTACTGCATGATGGGAGTTAAACTCCTAATGTCTACAGTGTTTCATCTGCAGACAGACAGTGCTTCTGAGCACAATCCAGAAGATAGTCCAGATACTACACATGCTGGTGCAACCTGACCAGAGGGATTGGGCAGACAAGCCATCCCTCACTGAGTTCACCATTAACTTGAGCATCAGCAGCTTGACTGGGTTTGCCCCATTTGAGCTGAATTACAGGCATATGCCTGTTCTAATGCAATGCATCCCACAGGGGTCTATGTTGAGTGCTCTGGGTGTCCAGAAATTTGTACACCAGGCCAGGGAAAACCTGGAAATGGCCCACAATGCCATCATAGAGAGCAGAGTGGTACAGATGCATCATGCAAATAAAAGGTGGATAGAGGGAACAGCTCTCCAGGTCAATGACTGGGTTTACCTATTAACATTAACCCAGAACTTGGCAATGCCAAAGGGCAGAGCTTGTAAGCTCATATCCAAGTACATCAGACCTATGAAGGTCCTTGCAAAAGACAGTGTCAAGGACACCTATACTCTGGAACTCCCTAAGGAGCTCCAGAGGCAGTGTATTCACCTGCAATTTCATGTAGTATTGTTACATCACTATGAACAGAATGACAACATGCTCTTCCCAAAGAGAGATATGCATACATTCTATGACATTGGCTTATCTGATGCTGATGAGTGATTGGTGGATGAAATACTCACCCACTGCTGGGAGGGCTGGACAGCCCATTTTCTCATCAAGTGGAATCCTGGAGATTCCACCTGGGAGCCCAGCTCCAATTGTCATGAGCTCAAGGCCCTTAACAGGTACCTCAAGCTCCATAGCATACAAAATGTATGCCAGCTGCTTTACAAGGCAACAAGTGTACCAAGGCACATGAACCCACCTAGTGGGTAGTGTGATGGTTTGATCTATTGATCAATTCACAACACTAGCAAATAAAATAATCCATGTGACATGGTCAGAAAAAGAAAAACAATAAAATAAATAAAAAACAATAAACAAGAAAACAAAAATAAATAGTAGATACAATAGTAGCAATAACAAACAAGGACACCACACTTACAAACAACTGACACTGCCTCCACTTATGCTCCTATGCTGCCAATCGTTTTTTATTTCTTTATGTAATATTTCCCTTTTTAGTTTATTTTACTTATATCATATCGTGTCCACCACCACCTCTTTTTCTACCATCACCACCATCCCATGCCACAGCATATCTAAGCATAGCCACTCCCCTATCCCATCCTCCTTCTCTTTCCCTCACCTCTCTCAGTTCCCAGAGGGTATTGTCATATCTGCCATTCTGGATTCTCAGATCCAACTGCAGACCCAACTCTGGGCCTACCTCCTTAGACTCCCAGTGTGTTCTCAATGAGTCCACATCTTTGACACTCCAGACCCTCTGTACTTAGTATCCCTTGTTCTTCATATTATGTTCCATTCTTCACTTATAGTACATAGCCACTAGTCCCACCTCCAGTTATTCTCTGTTCCTGTGCTCTGCTTAGGAGCACAGCTCCAGTACACTTAGCATCCATCCTCTGGATCATTACTCAGCTCTATGTTTCACATCTGTATATAAGTCTCCACACTCTATTATAGATACTTCAGTTTAAATATTGATTTAGACAGTCTTCAAACTCACTCTGACCCTCTGAATCTATCCTCTGAGTTTGACACTCAATCCAACTTGGATAGTCTCCCAAGCTCACTTCAATCCCCTTGAGTCTCCAAGACTCTCCTCTGAATAATCCTCAACCTTTGTTGCTTGCAACAAAATCAATCTGACCTTCAACCCATGTTCCAAAATAACAGGACACCCCTGGAGTTGCAACAAGGGCATACCACATATGGTGAAGCCAAGTCCTGCTCAAACTCTGGAGTTTCTGGAGTTACCTCCTGGAGACCTGGTTCTAACAGGTACCAACTGTGGTTGATCCCTCTCATATGATCATGCACCTCCTGGAGGCTCGTCTGCAAGGTTGGCCTCCCGTGCTGGCTGCCACAGCAGCCATACCATCAGCAGTAGTGCCAAACAGTGCTGTGACCCTTCCTTGTTGCCTGTGCACAACACTTATCACAACAAATGTTGCTGTTGTCCATCTCCTGGGTGGTGGATCTCCCACCCCCACCTGTTACAATTTATGCATATATCTTGTTTCTTCTTCTTTTACCTTTGGACTTATCTTTCCTCGCTTAGCTCTCGTTACGCTAAGCTCATAGTTCTTCCCACCATATGCTTGTTTATTCTCCTTTCTTTGTGAAGGTTCTATGATTACTCATCAAGTTCCTTTCACCATTGGCTCGCTGACTCAACAATCAGTCAGCTGTTGTTCTTTCTTATTCTTTCAGTTTCTATATGATTACTCAGCAACTCTTCACTTTTGTATATAAACCTCCAAGTAGCACTTGTATTCCCCAGCTTAGACCTACTTGGCATGTACCATCCTAAACTCCCCTCTTCGTGTGTCTCTGCTCTACACTTGAGTGAGCACTTTAGCTCTCCCTGCATCCCATCCCGATTGCAAGGGATTGTCCTCGGTCCACCCGTTTCACCAGGAAGTCTATCGTCTGGAACCACCAGGACGAACCTCTGATCTTGCTACCAGCAAGATATCCTCTTGTCTCTGTGTCTTAGGACCTTCACCAAGTCTACACTAGACCCTTCGGGATCAAGCATAACACCACCTGCCCACTCTCTGTCATGAACATGACTGTGAGGCTTGCAACACCTATGTGTTGCACCTCAGTGCTACTGTAGCTGTCAACACAGATAGCATTCCCAAGGCCATCCCTGACCTCACTGACAATGTCATTTGTCTCTG
>JBBPTJ010000277.1:0-17129 GCA_038094035.1 Pulveroboletus aff. ridleyi
GCCTTCGTGGTCTTAGTGGAGTAGGCATTGCCATTCCGCGCGCTGTCAGAGACGTTTTCCTTTGTCTGCAGCAACATGGGAAATTGCTGCGGTTCCCGACGCGACGATGAATGAATGGGCACTTTCTTGACGGTTCGATCACTGTCCGGATCACTGTCCGCAATGGCAGGCATTTCGGGGGGGCATATTCAGTGACGTCACGCGGTCACGGGCGATGCTTGGGGAATGATCGTGGGGTATTCTTGGCCGTGGGGGAAGGCAGTTTGGAAGTAGAAGAGTCCTTGGCATTTGTGGACCTGCCCGCCATGCATCACAAAAATTGCAAAATTGCAAGATTACAACAGATGGTAATATTTTCTGTTATTATGTAGCATGGACTGGTTTGGCATATCAGATTTTGTACACTCATATTCTACAATCTCAATTAGCTGCTTTTCTGAACCAGAAGCAGACTTTTTGTGCAAGTACTCTCTTTCTGATATCTCCTGACAACAGATTATATTCGATTCTTACACGAGAACTGCATACAGCTCAGAACACACCTTTGTTGAACAGGACCCTAGTAGCTGCAGAGGATAGCTAATAGGACTTACATAGAGTGCTTGAGTCAGTTGGGACACTCTCAGCTGGTGGTTATGTGTCAAGAGACTTATTCAAACTCAGTAGTCTGAGTGTGAAACTGTAGGTACATGATTACATAAGACTACCATAAAAGGTAACTAAGTGTGTACTACAGTAAAAGGGTAGAGAATGAGACATGCTCATTCAACACTCCCCCTTGCTAAGCAGCCAGTAAAGGCGTGTAAGCATTTAAAGGACGAGGCTAGGCTGTCTGTGGGAGATCATAGAAAACTAGACCTAGCTGTGAGCGGAACTGCTCAAATTTTATATATCCCAAGTTCTTGGTGAACATAGCTGCAGGATTGGTGGCACCTTCTATGTAGAAGAGCTCAATCTTTCCTTCAGCAACCCAATCTCATATACTGTGCCAGCGAATATCGATATATTTATTTCGCTTTTCAGTCCCTGAGTTGGAAGCCATAAAGATAGATCCTTGGTTGTCTCCACAGATAGGGATCGCATTTAGGTGGTATCCCATTTCACCAAGTAACTGGCAAATCCATATCACCTGACGGCTGCAATCAGATAAGGCAATATACTCGGCCTCAGTAGAGGAGAGGGTGACGACTTTTTGCATGCGTGTCTGCTATGAGAAAATGCCTCCAGCTAGTTTCAAGAACCAACCAGTTTGAGAGCGTCTGGTGTTTGGGTCAGAAGCCCAGTCTGAATCTGTACAAGCAGTTATCCCATCCCCAGAAGCGCCATCATAGACTAGGGAATAGTGGTGAGTGCCAAGCAAGTAGCGGCAGATATACAGTGCTTTGCTCACATGGTCTTCTGAGAGGTTTGCTGCATGCCTTGAGAGGGCAGTTACTGCATAGGCAATATCTGGGCGAGTGCCTAGCATGATGTACAGTAGAGACCCAATGATGGATTGGAATCGTGAGCGAGTTCCAGCATCAGCAGTCTGATCATTGTCTAGGGAGTAGTACCCCTGAGGCAAGGGAGTGGGTGCAACACGGGCATTTTGCATGCCAAATTGCGCTAGGACCTTTTCAAGGTATTCGCACTGGTCAACTAGGACCTGGCGTCCTGAGCGGCGTATGTGCATATGGAGAAACTCAGTGGCTACACCAAGATCTCGACATTCCCACTTCTTCATAAAGAGAGCCTTGACCTCATTCACGATCTCTTTGCTGGGACCACAGAACATGGCGTCATCTACATAAATGATTGCAACAACCATATGGGTGCCACATTTTCTGTAGAGAAATAAGCCAGCATCTGACTTAAGGCATTCAAAGCCGAGTTCTTCCATGGACTCATTGAGGGCCTTCCACCATGCCAATCCAGCCTGTTTAAGGCCATATAACGCCTTGAGTAGGCAGAGGACCTTGTCCTCTTGACCAGGAAGTTTGAATCCCTCTGGCTGTTCCATGTAGATCTCTTCATCCAAGCAACCATATAAATAGGTGCTGCGGACATCTATAGCCTTGATATGCCAGTTTTCCAGGGCAGCTAGTGCAAGCATAAGTTACACTGTCTCAAAGCGCACAACTGGAGAGAATATTTGATTGAAGTTGAGTCCTTCAATCTGGGAAAATCCCTTCACAACTAATCGCGCTCACTTTCGACCATCTGGTTTGACGTCGAAGACCCATCTGTTCTTGATGACCTGCTGATTTTTAGGGCGGTCTACTAGTTCGTATACATCTCGCTTTTTAAGCATCTCCAGCTGCTCGCTGTAGGAGCATGTGGCCTCCTACGATTGTAGGTCGTCTTTTCTAGCTCTTCCAGATGTCCCACTCATGTCTCGTGTCCTTTTGTACCATCTTGAGGTCAGTCTGTTTTGTTTCTTGTTTATCCGTTTATCCGTCTTGTCTGTCCAGTTCTGGTCAATATGTATCCGTCTCGTCCATCCAGTTCTGGTCAATATGTATCCGTTTTATCCAGTCCAGTTCCGTCACCCGGATCGCTTATCTATGTTCGTCTCTCGCCTGTCCTATCCTCTATTTAGTCTCGTTTGACTGTTGACTATGATATTTTGTGTTTCTTGCTGTCTTGCTACCTAGACTCGAGTGTCCCTTCATAGGGCCTCGTGCGTTATCATAGATACAAAGTCCAGGGAAATGCCTGGACTATAAAAGTCTTGTATCGAGATCTTGAATCTCATCAGTTTGCTACCCACTGGTCATCTCTCAGCATCTGAAGTCCCTCTTGTCATCGTCAAGGTCGTCCTCGACACCATTTTTCTTTGTCATCATTAGTATCTGGGTCCTCATCCTTGACCCCTCATTCGTATCCGGCCCTTGTCCTTGGCCAGGTTTCTCCCCTATCATCGTCAATCTCACTCAGCTTTGTCAATTTCACTCATCTTTGTCAATTTCTGCTCATCTTTGTCAGTTTCTCTTCGTCTTTGTCAGTTCCATTCGTCTTTGCCCCCTATTGCTCTCGATCTGGTCCCATCTGTGACCACACCCGTGCGCACCTGGTCCTCACTGTCGACCAGATTACTATTTTCCTGTCCGGAACACCGTCCAGAACCATCTTGTCTCGCTCTCGTGCACTGAGGTCGGTCGTAGTTGTCTGTCCTCAGTACTAACCCTCCACAGGACCCCTTGGGATGAGGATACTCGACCCCACTCATATCACCCCACACCCACTAACCATCTTTCATTGCAGCAAGCAGCCTTCCACTCCTTCTGGTCTGCAGAGGGTAGTTTAAGAATGTCCCTGAAAGTCCATTCACAAATCGGCTTTTTTTAGCGCAAGAAAGTGAGGAGTGATCCAATAGGACGCCCAATAGCCCAATTGGTGGAGAAAGTCGTTATGGTTATTATGGGTAGAGGATGTAGTACAGTCCGAAGGTTGTCTGTGATTATGTAATCGCGGTGGCTCTATGACCGCACTACGTTTGAACTAAGGCGCACATGCAATATGCGACAACAGCTTTGATCCTGCAGAATCAGCCGATGCAATCGCCTTATTCAATAGATATATGACAAGGTCTGCTCCCCCTTCCCAACACAGCTTCTCAACATCCTCCTCGCTAAGAGCAGTGGGAGATGATAGAGATGCAGCATCTTTGGGTGGTGAAGAAGGGGTGCCCAGGAAGTGACCTGGTATATCCTTTGTTGGAGCTGGAACCCTAGAAGGGCCAGGCTCAACAACATCATGCCACCGAGAGGTATGCTCTATATCCTTCAGCTGATCCACTAGGTGTCGGTCATCACCATACACATTGTTGGGCTGCCTGGGCACATGACGTTCACGCTGAGGGTGGAGTGGAGGAGCAGGCATAGGAGGGCGAGGTTCCTTTTGAGGTCAGTGAGGAGGGAATAAAGGACGTCTAGGCAACAGAGTATGTGGAGTGAATGGGGGACTAGGAGGTGGAACAAGGGGAGGAGACAGTAGACGAGGAGGTTGAGGATGATTGCAGTCCTCATGACTGACAGGAGGTGGCGCTGGGAGCTGCACATTGACTCTGTCAGGAACAGGGGTTTGGGTAGCGGGTTGTCTGTGAGTTGAAGTTTTACACTTTGGGAATTGCACTTCATCAAAATGAGCATGTGCAGATGTGAGAATGACATTTGTGGGAGAGCACATAAAAATATAGTTGCTTTTGTGTCCAGGAGTGACACCCAAGTACACCATAAGCTCTGACTTAGGAGCCATCTTGTTGGTGCACACATCCTGAGGGATGAATACATATGTTGCACAACCAAACATGCACAAGTGGCTAATGTCAGGCTTTTCCTTGTAAAGGAGCTCATAAGGGGTACACCATTCATGTCAGCGAAGTGGTGTCCTATTATACAAATGACAAGCATGTGTCATTGAGAATTCCCACCAGCTATCAGGAATGCAAGCCTCAAGGTGCATAGCTTCTGATTTGTCCATGGCAGTGCACATAAAGTGCTCAGCCTGGCTATTCTGCTATGGAACATGTGGGGCACTCTGGAATACACAGATCCCATTGTCAGCCAAGAGCTTATCAAAAGCATGAGATTTGTACTCTCCCCCTGCATCAGACATCCATCCTTTGACTTTGGCAGAAAACTGCATCTGGACCATTAATAAAAAATGTTTAGTGACTGTCAATGCAGCATCTTTCGTGTGCAAAGAGGTCATCCAGGCAAAGGAGGTGTAATCGTCCACAAATATGATAACATATTTGTAGTGGTGGTACGATTCAATGGGGAATGACTTTATGTCAGAGTGCACAAGCTCGAATGCTTGACTGGCTCTACGCACATCAGGTGGAAAGGCGTGATTGGGCATCTTGCCCATAGTGCAGCCAGAACAAATAATGTCCTCCTGTGGTGTGGATGTCTCAGGGAAGCCTTGCGTATGTTTTTGCACATGCTTCTGGACCTCCTTAGAGGGGTGACCTAACTGGCAATGCAATGTTTCCCAAGTTGGCTGAGTGCTAGTGTGCATATCCTTAGAGACGTCTGCTGACTCCAGAATGTACATGTTAGGGCCAAGTGGGCCAGGAGTAAAGGGCGCCAAGATGTCGCCATTTCCATACATAACAGTAATCTGTTGAGCGTCGTCTTTAACTTTGGTGCCTTTGTGTAGCAGTTGTCCTAATGACACGAGGCGAACTTTGGAGTTGGGCAGGTGCCCTACATCATATAACTCCAGTGTATGATGTTTGCCATCAGTATCAAGCCAGGGAACACGTATAAGTCCTGTGCCAACAACCTGTAAGATATTGGCAGCAGTATGAACCGGTATTTGGTCCTTCCCCTTCAAAGGAACATACTCAGAAAAGTCTGAGCGATGGGGAGTAAAGTGCAGTGATGCACCAGAGTTGAGAATCCAAAATGGATGATCAGGCTTTCCACACCATGTGCATGAAGATTGAGAGCCATGGACACAAACATGCTCACATTGGCTCAGTACTGATACATTGGAAGTATATACAGTACTACTCAGTTCTGCTACATTGGTTCATGCATAGGGAAAAGCAGCAGTAGCAGATGAGCACTGGTGCAACGATGAATAGGAATGTACTAACCTGAGATCCTCTTGGTCATAGTGACCTTGGACCTCGGTCTCAGAACCATAGATATCCACCTCATCATCAGTATCCCAGGAGGTGGATGGAGCAGCCATTATATGGCACTTTTGGGATTTCTTCGAAGAACAAGTCGGAAGCCTCACAGTAGGGGTAACATAAGTGGAGGAGAAGGCAGGGGCATCAGGCATTGTAATAGCCTCTGGCTCATAGGACAGTGACAATGGTAAAAAAGGGATAGGTGACCCTAGACATTCGAGGAGGGGGCATGCCAGATCAAGGGACTGGATGGTCTCAGTGGTGGGCTGGATCTCAAGCCAATGGGCAAGATCAAAAGCCTTGGTTATTGAATCAAAGGCAGGAGGGCCTTGAGTTCCTTGGTACCACTGGGCAGGCTGGTGAGCAGCAATGCATAGATCAACTACAGGAGAAGTGAAAATGTAGGCTGGCACTACAGCAACTGATGCAAACTGCGTCTCATCCTCCACAAAAGAGAGGTGATTGTGCTTAGCAGCCTTACCGGCACATTTGCCACAAGGTCGTTTCTTCCCCTTCTTGTCTGTGCTGTCACCCTCCTGCTGCCCAGAAGGCACTGGAGAAGACTGCTGCTGAGACTTGAAGGAGGGATTACCCTCTCCCTTGTGCTTGACAGCACTGATCTTCTGGGTCTGTTGGATCCCAGATGCATGACCTTTGCCACCCATAGCAGAGCGCTGCTCCCAAGAGAGTGTGGCAGCAGCCACAATTTCCTCGACAGTAGGTGGGATCAGATTCCCAGCCGTATCCTTCTTCTGCACAAGCATCTGTGCAACCACATCCATATTCGCAGGTAATTTCGACATAAGAATCATTGCTTGAATCTTCTCAGGTATATTGTACTTCGCACTCGCCAGCTTGGCATAGTGATTCTGGATACGCTGGAGAGCATTTCCAGGATGCGAGTTGGCAGTGATAGTGGTGTCCATCATGGCCTTGAAATCCCCATAGACCTGGGGAAGGCCAGCAGACATGAAGTCAGCCTTGAGAGCCTTAATAAGGTCCTTAGCAATGGTCTGAGAAGAGTACTTCTGCTGAAGGATTGACAACATAGTCATCAACATAGAGCCAGTGATACGGGAATTGGCCTTGTGCCACTTGATGTAATAGTTCTGGAGCTTGCTATCGAAGTTGTCTCCGGAAGAAGGGGTGTCAGGCTCAGGGAAATTGATACACCACATGCACCAGAGTGACTGAGTATAGGCAGCAATAGCAGGCCACCAAACAGCCCAGTTGGTTCCAGTGAATATAGGGACATGAGCAGTGGCGGTATTTGAAGACATGATAGTTCTATGGTAGGTGAAGTGCATCAGAATGACATAGTTTCCCCATAGTGTCCAGCATAGTGCAGCCATAAATGGCGCAATCTGACGCCAGAGTTATGCTCAAGCTTTAGGTGCAGCATGGTGAGGGTGAGCCCACCAGCACAAACTAATGTACGACAGCACGTGACAGGTATCAGGTGCAGCCAGAAAAACCAGCGTGTCTTAATTCATTCAAGGATATTACAGTTATTGGATGATCTTTGCTAACTCAATAACATAGGCACAGAGGTGTGGACACTGTATTGAACAGGGAAAAAGGAATGTATTGGGCTACACTTTGAATCCTTTCACCACCATGTCTGACTACAAGGAAAATAACACTATCACTGAAGGTCTGGAAATCATTGAGGAATGTTTAGAGGATATAACAGAGGAAGCAGATCACCCAGCCAAGGATGTCTCAGCTGAAACCAATGCAGGGCCATCTCACCTTCCCACCATTTTGGACAATGCACTAGAGATTCTCTGAGAGCAATGGCCTTCATGGAAAGCTACTAGAGGTAAAAAGCAACAAAAAATCTGGATAGCTCTTCTTACTCAGATCTGATATCTGAGGGAAAATCTGACTCTGGGGGATGTTGTGTGGGACTGTCAAGTTCAGGTGAGAAACATCTGCCACCATTGAGATTGTGGATTGCTAATTTCCCATAGGAATATGAGAAATGAATGCAAAAACAGGGCTGAAAGGTGAAAAGAAGGGATAGTGTCACCCTCCAAAATACTTGGATAGTATCAGGAACAACACAAGCAACTCAAAGTGAGAAGCAAGTGAGGCTGAAACCATGGAATAGACTAAGGTGCGGCAATGGCACACACACAGAGAATAAGCCACAGCGATGAGAATTCCAAGAACGAAGGCTAATTACAGGATATGTACTACTTATATAGGTAATGCTAACCCTAATGCCTGTTAAGCCCTAAGCAACGATCGAGATCTGGTTAAGATCCAAGCGAAGCCCTTGACCCGGGATTGGTAATGGATCAACGATCTATGGATATAAATAGGTTAATGTGATCGGTCTACGATCGGATATGAAATATAAGTAAGCTGGTTTGTAAGCGGATGATAAATAGAATGAAATGACATAGCATGACGTCTTAAATATGGAATGATGTCAGAGGTCGTGTCAATAGGCTAGACCTTGACATAGGTGGAATGGAAGGATGCAAATGAGGGCAGCCTAGACCCGAATTAGTGAAATAGTGAAGGGAATGCTAAGGTAAGCGGTGAATTAAGGAAATGGGTTTAGAATAGAGACGTGAAGTATCGTAATAGACGTTGAAGAAATTGTGGTTCTGACAGATAGCTTGGTTGGTAATCCAAGAGCAGCAAAAGGATGATATCAAGAAAATGATCAAGGAATGATTCAGTGCCTGACCAGGATCATCAGCAATGTTCCAGCATTATCAGACTATGCTGGCTAAGGTGATGGAGAGCCTGTCTCCTGAAGAAATCAAGCAGGCCAAGGCAACTGCTGCCAAATGGAATGCACAGGGTGCTATGGCTGAAGCAAAGACTCAGTAAGTATTTCCAAAGTTATGGATTCATGTTACATACATTCTTAGCCAAGACAGGTTTACAACCAGAGATATTGCATTTGCCATGAAACAGTTTGCAAAAGAGCCCAACATTTCAGTGCTTTGAAGCCATCCAGGGGGACTAGGATAGGTATCTTGGAAGGTGTTTCTGTTATGATTTGTCGTTTTACTCTTTTCTTTCGGACCTATCTCTCCTCGCTTAGCTCTCCTTACGCTAAGCTCGTAGTTCTCCTGATCTTACACCTGTTCTTTCCTTCGCCTTCTAGAACATTCTCCGATTACTCATTGCTGTATTTCTGCCATTGGCTCGCTGACTCAACGATCAGTCAGCCGATTATTCCTTCATGTTCTTTCATGTTCCATACGCTTACTCAGCGTCTCTTCATCTTTGTATATAAACCCCAAGTAGTCTTTCTGTATCCTCAGCTTAGACCTACTTGGAATACAACATCCTATTCCTCTTCTTGTGTCTCTGCTCTACACCTGAGTGAGCGCTTTAGCTCTTACCCGCGTTCCATCCTGATCACAAGGGATTGTCCTTGGTCCACCCGCTTCAATGGGCAGTCAACCGTCTGGTCTCCACCAGGACGAATCCTTGACCCTATCGTCTGTAGGGAACCCCTTTGCCTCAGTGTCTTAGGATCTTACCAAGTCCGCACTCGACCCTTCGGGATCAAGTGTAACAAAAGGTCTAAGCTCTCCTGCTGCGGTTAGCACCACCTAAACCGCCACCATATCTCGATGAAACCCCCCCACCCTTGCTGACAGGATCTTCAGACCCTCCCCAGAGCCTTCACCAACACAGAACATCAGGCAAGAACCACCCAAGTCCAAAACCCCACACGAGACCCACTCCCACTGTTCACCACCCCACCGATGACTACCAAACCCACTGAACTCCGTCTTGGGAAACCAGACGACTACGACGGCACCTATGAGAAAGCCATCCCATGGCTTAACTCTGTCCAGTTTTACCTTATCACCAACAAGGACCTCTATAACACCGATGCAAAGAAGATAGCATTCACCCTCTCATTTATGAAAAGCGGATCCGCGGCCACTTGGGCTAACACTTTCCGAACCCAGAAGCTTGCTAACCCCACCGCTGGATTTGGAACATACAAGAAATTCGTGGAAACCTTTAAGGAGACTTTCCAACATGAGGATACCATCTCAAAGGCAGTCAGATGGTTACAACATACTCGTATCTCGAAACTCTCTGACGTCAATAGTTATATTGCGGAATTTAAAAACCAAGTCTCTCTCAGCACCATCGAAGAGGACATCATCCTCACCAACTTCTTTGCTGCCGGAATACCCAACTCCCTCTGCCAACGGGTCTTCTCTATGGACACTCCCCCAGTCACCATAGAAGACTGGTATAAGAAAGCCGTTCATTTCGTCAACCAGTGGGAGTGAGCTGATGCCTATAAGCAGAAAGGGACGTATCACTACTTCCGGCCTGCTGCATCTTCCACCGCCTCTGCAAAGGACCCAGATGCTATGGATGTAGATGTCGTCAGGATTGGCAAACTGACCCCAGAAGAAAGAAAACGATGTATGACGATGAAACTCTGCTTCCGCTGTCGCCAATCCGGGCATATGTCAAACACTTGCCCCACTTTCCCAAACCCTGGGAAAAAGAAAGCCTCCGTCAAAAAGGTCGCTGAAACCCCATCGCTCCCAAAACTCGAACCCATCCCCAACGACGAAGATGAAGAAGACCCTCCCGAAGAAACCATCAAAAGGGGAACCTTCTCTGGATGGGGAAAGGGTTTTTAAAAGGAGGAACGCCCTTGACGCATGTTTCCTCCTCTAATCACCATGTACTAGTAGCTAAAGATCCCCGTGCTATACGAATCCCTCTTATCTTTGCTACTGGTAGGAAAGCCGTCAAAACCCGTGCCCTTGTCGACTCCGGGGCCACCCGATCCTGTATAGATTGGGCCTTCGTCAAGAAACACCATATCCCACTTACTCGCCTCTCGAAACCTATCCAAGTCTGGAACGCTGATGACACCCCAAACAAGGGAGGGCCCATTAAATTCTCAGTCACCATGCCCTTTTCCGTCGAAGGTTTATCCTACTCCGAAACATTCCATGTAATGCACTGTGGAACCGACTCCTTCATCCTCGGGACGCCCTGGTTGAGAAACGCCAACCCTCTCATCGACTGGTCTACCTCCACCCTCCTTCTCCCTATCTCAGACGCCCTACCCCCCGACACACCAACTGAGTCACCCCTGGAAACTAAATGGCTCATGGAGCATGCAGCAAAGGTTGCGAACACCCCAGATCCCGTTCAGATCCGCCACGTTCGAGTAGAACAAGACCGGGATAGCACGCTGTTTGACTACCTCCAAGATTGGGGGGGACATAGATGGCCCACGTATAAGGAATGGAAAGCCTGGGAGGACCAAGTCATTGTTAAACGTCTCACCACGGCAACGGACCTTGCCATCGAAGCCCTCGCCGAAAAGAAGGAGGTACGCCTCCCTCCCGAGTTTGCCGACTTCGCATCCATATTCTCTAAGGAATCCGCCAATCACCTTCCTCCCTCTTGCCCCTATGACCACCCCATAGAGCTTGACGAGACATTTAAACCCCGATCCGCCAAACTTTATCCCCTCACTGAGGCCGAAAAGAGGGCTACCGAGGATTTCCTTGACGAGAACCTCCGTGCTGGAAAGATCCGCCCATCGAAATCCCCTCAGTCATCCCCTTTCTTTTTCGTTAAGAAAAAGGATGGGAAACTACGTCCCTGCCAAGACTATCGATACCTCAACGAACACACCATCCATGACACCTATCCCCTCCCCCTCATCTCTGACCTTGTAGAACGCCTCCAGGGTGCCAAGGTGTTCACCAAGTTCGACATCCGATGGGGATACAACAACGTCAGGATTAAGGAGTCCGATTGTTGGAAGGCGGCCTTTCTCACCCATAAAGGCCTGTTCGAACCTACTGTCATGTTCTTCGGACTGACAAACTCGCCTGCCACCTTCCAACGCTTCATGAACGACTCCTTTCACGATCTCATCGCCGAAGGCTGGCTCGTCATTTACATGGATGACCTCCTTATCTTCTCACTGGATGAGGAGACCCATATCGAATGTACATGTCGTGTCCTTAAGCAGATGACGGAACTTGATCTCCACCTGAAACTGGAGAAATGTGACTTCGCCACCCCTGAAGTTGAATACCTCGGAATGATAGTCAAACCAGGCGAGCTCGCCATGGACCCCATTAAACTTGTGGGAATCACTGAATGGCCTACCCCCTTGAGGGTCAAAGATGTCCGATCCTTCCTTGGATTCGCCAACTTCTATCGATGGTTCATCCCAGACTACTCCACCATTGCCCGTCCCCTCCTTGACCTCACCAAGAAGGACCACCCCTGGGACTGGTCCCCCGCATGCGCCAATGCCTTTACCTCCCTGAAAACGATGTTCATGTCTGCCCCTGTCCTGCTTCTACCTGATCCCACCAAGCCATTCTCTATCACTACCGATGCTTCCAAATGGGCAACAGGTGGGGTCCTCCTCCAACCCGACGGCAATGGCGACCTCCGCCCCTGTGCCTACCTTTCCCAATCCTTCTGCTCTGCCGAGCGGAATTACGACATCTATGATCGCGAATTCCTTGCAGTCATCCGTGCCCTCAAAGCATGGCGCCATCACCTCCATGGTTCTCCCTTTGTGGTTTCCATCCTCACAGATCACAAGAACCTCACCTACTTCCATGAACCTCACAAGCTCAACCGCCGGCAGGCCCATTGGCTCTTGGACCTCGCTGACTTTGACCTGAAGTTCACCCATGTCCCGGCTCTGCCCTCTCCGCCCCAGATGCCCTATCCCGCCGACCGGACTTTGTCTCCTCCAACAACGCTGACAACGAGGACGTCACCCTCCTTCCCGACGACCTCTTTGTCAAACTTATCGACACGGATCTTGCCAACAAAGTTGTGGCTTCCTCTCCCTCAGACCCTGTCGTAACCAATGCCCTTCACACGCTTGAGGGATCAGTTGCCTCCAAATTCCGCTCCCGTCTGTCTGATTGAGCCTATGATGCAGGCATTCTCACCTATCAGGGTCGTGTCTATGTCCCGGACACCCTCCGTCACGAGATCGTCTCCCGTGCCCATGACCACCCTTCAGCTGGCCACCTGGGATACCTTAAAACTCGTCAGCTTGTCTCCCGCGACTACTGGTGGCCCGGCCTCGCCTCCTTCGTCCGACGCTTCATTGAGGGCTGTGGACCCTGCCAACAGATGAAGGCAAATACGCACCCTATAGTCGCCCCACTCACCCCCATTTCCTCCTCCTGCACCCGCCCCTTCCAGCAGATCTCCTGTGATCTTATCACCGATCTTCCCGGGTCGTCTGGCTTTGATAGTCTCTTGGTCGTGGTCGACCATGGGCTTACAAAGGGGGTGATTTTATGCCCTACTCGAAAAACCGTCACTGCGGAAGGGATTGCCCACCTCTTCTTCCACAAAGTATACACTCGGTTTGGGCTCTATGACAAAATCATCTCAGACCGTGGCCCACAGTTTGCCTCACAATTCGCCAAATCCCTCGCAAAACTCATCGGATACCAACTCGCCCTCTCCACCGCTTACCACCCACAAACCGACGGCGAAACCGAATGAGTAAACCAGGAAATCGAAACCTACCTCTGTCTATTCTGCCACCAGAACCCCACCGAATGGGCAGATCACATCCCCATGGCTGAATTTGCACACAACCACCATCCTCACTCTGTCACCAACCAATCCCCATTTTTTCTCATGATGGGATATGAACCTAAACCGTTACCCACAATCATCACAGAAACTCTGCTACCCGCTGTCAAAACCAGACTAGACACGCTCTCCCGCTTCCGTGACGAAGCCTTGGCATCCCATGAACTCGCACGCCAAGTCATGAAATCACGGAACACCCGTAGATTCACCCCTTGGAAGCGCGGAGATAAAGTCTGGCTAGAAGCACAGAACCTGAAACATTCTCTCACATCCCCCAAATTCGCACCTAAACAAGAAGGACCTTTCGTAATCACCGAAGTCTTATCTCCCATCTCCTACCACCTCTGCCTCCCCAAGACCTGGAAAATCCACCCCGTGTTCCATGCTTCTCTCCTATTGTCCTATCGCGAAAATGATGTCCATGGCCTGAATTACCTGGCTCCACCTCTGGAGTTAATAGAAGGCGAAGAAGAGTACGAAATCGAGAAGATCATACGTCATAAGGGACCCCCGACCCATCGGCAATTCCTAATTAGGTGGAAGGGTTACACCGCTGATGAAGATTCCTGGCAACACGAATCTGACCTGACTAATGCCAAGGCCATCCTCAACGCTTATAAACGCCTCCACCCTAAGGTCTTCCCTCAGTCTCGTCCCTCTATCTCAGTCAAAGCCATCCGTACCATGACCACCAGCCCTACTTTCTCTCGCCCCCATGTCACATCCCCCCTCGTCCCTCAGGGAGTTATCACCCGATGATTTAGCCAGAGTCCTCCGCCTGATGATCAGCGGATGGCACCACCTCCGCCCCCTGCTGAGGGCGTTGAGTCTACTATTCCACTACTTCTTCCGCCTGACGTTGCTATTGATACATTCCCCAATAGCCTCTCCACCGAGTCGTCAGTGACCCCGTCATCCCCCCACTTCACAACTTCCAGTGATTTGTACTTCGCCGCCCTAGTAGACGCTCCCCACCGCATCGACACTCCCTGCCCCCTACCCGGTCGAGGAGATCGCATCGTCTCCTTCAGCTGGGGAGACCCCACTGGACGTATCACCCCTAATCGCACCTGGGAAGAGACCTTCCCCATGGAGCCCGACCTCCCATTTCATGCACACCATTTCCAGGAAGGATACCTGGATGAGGAGTATCAACATGCTCTTCGCGTCCACCTCACGAACTCTCGTATTGCCCTACCCATCGACCACTTCCTCCAGCCTGGCTCCCTTCTCATGTTCCTCACCCAAGCCTACCGCCAGATCGCCCGTATCTCTGCTGTCGCAGAGGGACTTCGCCTACCCGAGTATACCATGCAGCAGTCACTCCTCTTCTCCGCCCGCGACCTGGGGATGGCGGCACTAGGAGGTCTTGCTTACCAACTCGACCTAGGGGATTGGCTAGAGGAGTTAGACAGGTATATGGCGGATGTCGCCTATGCCTCTTTACATGCACGAAAAGAGGACCAAGGGGAATACATCCCTTTTATCCCACGTGGCCATATGGACCCTGACGACGCAGTAACCACTAGCCCCAATGGACGAAACCCATGGGAGGAATTTGAGTTTTGGAAGGACGAGCTGTTTCCCCTCCCCAAGGACCACCCGCTCTATGACCAAACCTGCCACTACTGTCACTGTCTTGGACACTGGCGAGCCGAGTGCATCCACTACATATGTCCCATCTGTAAAGTCCGGAAACCTCGCCATCCCCAATACCTGTGCCCAGAAAGGCCCTCGCTCCGTTCCCATCGCTCACCCCCGCCGTCTTCGTCTTCATCTTCTGCCTCCTCCAGTCGTTCCCATCATTTCCCGTCCTCATCTTCATTCCACGCCCCTGTGCCACCAGCTTCCCACTACAATCGCCGCCGTAAATGAACATCGCGACCAATCCCCATCCTCATCTTCATTCCATGTCCCTGTGCCACCAGCTTCCCACTACAATCGCCGCCGTAAACGAACATCGCGACCAATCCCTGTCCCAGCGCCCAGGGCACCGTCCCCTGCTTCGGCCAACCTCGATGACGTTATCAACGAGACGGGGTGGGGAAATATTACGGGCTCTCCGGGCCCCTCTTACGGAGATTTCTAGTTTTTGTCAAAGACTTAACACCCCAAAAAGGGGGTAATGTTACGATTTGTCGTTTTACTCTTTTCTTTCAGACCTATCTCTCCTCGCTTAGCTCTCCTTACGCTAAGCTCGTAGTTCTCCTGATCTTACATCTGTTCTTTCCTTCACCTTCTAGAACATTCTCCGATTACTCATTGCTGTATTTCTGCCATTGGCTCGCTGACTCAACGATCAGTCAGCCGATTATTCCTTCATGTTCTTTCATGTTCCATACGCTTACTCAGCGTCTCTTCGTCTTTGTATATAAACCCCAAGTAGTCTTCCTGTATCCTCAGCTTAGACCTACTTGAAATACAACATCCTATTCCTCTTCTTGTGTCTCTGCTCTACACCTGAGTGAGCGCTTTAGCTCTTACCCGCGTTCCATCCCGATCACAAGGGATTGTCCTTGGTCCACCCGCTTCAACGGGCAGTCAACTGTCTGGTCTCCACCAGGACGAATCCTTGACCCTATCGTCTGTAGGGAACCCCTTTGCCTCAGTGTCTTAGGATCTTACCAAGTCCGCACTCGACCCTTCGGGATCAAGTGTAACAGTTTCACTCAGGCCAATGATGAAGTGGAGAGTGATGATGAGAATGAGGATATGAGTCAGGCAGATGCAAGAAGACACAGGAAACCAAGATGAAAACATGGAGATGATGCCATGAATATATTAACTCAGTCGGATAGGAAAATCTGGATCTCAGATCTTGTTGGACGTATTTGGTCCAAAATGCAAAACATGATTTGAGATTTTCTCACCTCACACTACTGTATGTTGACTTCAGCTATGATCACCATGAGTAACAATAACCCTTCACAGGCTTGATATGCAAGAATGAAAAGGTTTCAGCACCATTCAAAAAGTTGGCTGAATTCCAGGAAGACCTATTTCGCTGTAAAACACAGATCCTATCCAGAGTGGATAAGGATCAGATAAAAGAAGAGGGGTGTGAGTATAAACTCAACCCAAGGGAGGGGGACAGTAGAAACAGGCTCAAGTGAGTGAGGACCTATGCAACTAGCCCTCAGACTTAAGGATAGAAAAATGGAGGATGCGGAAAGATATATTCTGAGGTGTGATACACCTGTTTTATAGTCCTGGGAATACCTGTGAACTTCTATCTACAAGATCTAACTAATCCAGGGCTAAATGGCACCCAGCAGGTATGTAAGCTAAAAGAATCTGGTCTGGATAAAACAGATCCAGTACTAGATTGATGCCATCCAGGCCCAGATGAATGGGCAGATTATACAAACTGATGTGAACGGACAAAGACATAAATAGAAGATGAAAAAAAACCTACCTGGATGGATGATGGATGCTATGGGTGCTTGAATGGACTCTTGAAATGGACAGAAAAGGGGACTTGCAATCATAGGAGGACTCAGCCTCCTACATCACTCCAATCATCTTCCTCAAAATTTTATCTTTCCAGATAACCCAAGCCATCTCAAAACCAAGGATGCTCAATGATTCCTGGAATTCATTTGGACATGACAGCATGAAGTTCCTAATGATATCTTCAGCTTCCAATACTGGCTGGATGCAAATAATGAGTTGCAGGATGCTGCCCAGAGTGATGACAAAGACCAGACTTAGGCAACACCACCACAGCAATCTCAGAAAGTCCCACTTCAGTAGGTAGCACTTCCTTGGGACCAGCTTCTTACTCAAATTCATTGCAGTACTGGTCAATCAAACTCAGAAGATGGAGAAGAATATCCATGAAATGGGAAGAATAAGGAGATCTGAAGTTCATTGGTTCCATATAGTGATTGGTCAGAGAGCA
>JBBPTJ010000278.1:0-17118 GCA_038094035.1 Pulveroboletus aff. ridleyi
CTACCAGGGGTGTCTTCCCCGTTGTCGCTGTCCTCAGGCCCAAGCTCCGGGAAGTCGGGGTCTTCATTAGAGGAGTCGCCTCTGGGACCATCTGGACCTTCCGGGCTTCTAGGACTGTTGGGGGGTGTGCAAGGGATATCTCATTCTTGGGGTAGGTTGGACAATGATGATTCATTGTCCTCGAGTTCAGTAATCTGCGCATCTGGAGTTGGCGAATGCTGGAGGGCACGAGCCTGGGAAATGGATGCCGGAGTATGGCGGGCGGAAAAGCTGTGGAATTGGTCGATGAGGGCAGGGTCTCGGTGACTGCTTGTGAATACGCTGAGTGGATTGAAACGTGGGGATGGGGGTGGGTTTGTGCCAACAGCATGCGTTCTGGAGCGTGTGACGCGAGTGGCCATGATGGATGCAATTTAGGAGTTATAACAAGAGGAGTTTGAATATACTGTTAGAACCGGGGTCTCCGGGAGGTAACTCTGGAACTCCGGAGTTCGAGCAGGACTTGGCTTCACCGTATGTGGTGCGCCCTTGTCACAACTCCGGGGGTGTCCTGTAATTTCAGAACGGGCGGAAGAAGTCAGATTGGCCTTGTTGCAAGCAACACAGGCCAAGGATGGTTCAGAAGAGAGTCTTAGAGACTCAAGGGGGTCAGAGTGAGCTTGGGAGACTGTCCAAGTCGATATTCAAACTAGAGTATCTACTACAAGTGTGGGGATTTTATATACAGGAGTAAAACATAGGTCTTACTAATAGTTCAGAGTGCAGATGCTAAGTGTACCAGAGCTGTGCTCCTAAGTGGGCATAGGGACGGAGGGTGAACTGGAACAAAGCTAGTGGCTATGTACTGTAAGCGAAGAATGGAGCGTAACACTAAGAACAAGGAATGCTAAATACAGAGGGTTTGGGGTGTCAGAAATGCGGACTCATCGAGAACGCACTGGAGGTTGCAGGAAAGGTGTCCAGAGTTGTCTGGAGTTAAGTCCAGAGTCCTGGATTCGACAGATATGACACTCGTCAGTTTCACTGATCCATTCCATGAGCTGAGGGACCCATTTCAGAAGTTGGGTATAGCCTCTATAGAGTTGATCCTGCTTTCCAGCTAGGGGTCAGCATGGGGGATGATATTTGATGCAACCACTTACTCCTTCTGTTCTGCATCACTGGGTTTAACTTGCCTATGAAACATGGATCATTGCGAGGGAGAGGTTGATTATGTCATATCCATCAATCCAGAACTCCAGACTTAACTCCGGACCCAACTCTGAACTACTTTCCTGTGACCTCCAGTGCATTCTTGATGAGTCTGCATCCCTGACACTCTGGACCCTCTGTATTTAGTATTCCTTGTTCTTAGTATTACATTCCATTCTTCACCTACAGTACATAGCCACTAGCTTCATCCCAGTTCACCCTCCATCCCTGTGCTCCACTTAGGAGCACAGCTCCGGTACACTTAGCATCCACACTCCAGATTATTAGTAAGACCTATGTTCTACTCCCATATATAAGTTTCCACACTTGTAGTAGATACTCCAGTTTGAATATCAACTTGGACAGTCTCCCAAGCTCACTTTGACCCCCTTGAGTCTCCAAGACTCTCTTTTGAATCATCCTTGACCTTCGTTACTTGCAACAGGGTCAATCCAACTTCTTCTGCCTGTTCCAAAATTACAGGACACCCCTGGAGTTGTGACAAGGGTGCACCACACATGGTGAACAAGTCCTGCTTAAACTCCAGAGTTCTGGAGTTACCTCCTGGAGACCCCAGTTCTAACAGATTATGGGTTTACATACTTGTGTTCCATAGCATCATCAGTGACATTGCAGCCTAGTTGGTCACACTCATTGAGTAGGTCTGATATGTTATCAAAGAGCACAACAAGCCTCCTCAAGGATCTTCCCCATAGATGCCAGTTTGGTGCTCTACAGAAGAATCTCAGGGATATGGTCATAGCTTAGCTCATTGTGATTGAGAGACTCACCCTCCATGTCCTGTCTGTGTCTGGGTTTTTAATCCTTGGGGGGTGCGGACCTGAGTTTGCAAGCAAGCAAGCTGTCATTACAATACTGGGAGGGCAACAGATGCCTCAGTTCCACAGTGCTGCACAGGAAGCTGACTTGATGAAGTAGCATCCTCCAAAGCAGGCTGCTGTTGCAATGCCAAGAGGACAACAGATGCCTCAGTCTTATCATGCCACATAGAAAGCTAGCTTGATGAGGTAGCTGGCTGCATTAAAGCTATAGAATCCCACACAGGAACTTGAATGAGAGGAAGATGGGTGGGTGATGATAGCAGAGAAAAGAGGGGAGCAACAGTGCTACAGTATCCTACCAGGGTAATCAGGGTAGGTTGTTCAATTCCACCCATCTGACAGCAGTGGGGCTGAATGAAAAATTGCAGGGAATGGAGATTGACATGCCATACCAAGCAGAGACAGTTCCAATCCCACCCTGAAGGGTCTATGAGTTAGTGTTGAATGCAAACAAAGATCCTTTTGAACCTCAAGTTCTGTCATTTATAAGATGGGCAACAGGTCCACAGCCAATCACACCTGAATTATGAATGCCATCAGCACCTGCTTCACAAGTCACAGTCCAACACAAACCTCCAAGATATACTCATATATGTATTGATGAATGCCAAGTAATGGTTCATGTCATTGTAGACGAACTCTATTTGTCATCTGATCTAGTGACCACAGTCTGAATGGCAGTCAAAGAATAATAGCCTGGGCCTACATAGATGCTGACCAACAGATAATGTTGCCATGATCACCTGCAATGAAATAAAAAAAAAACAGAAAGAAAAATAAGTAAGGTATACCTGTTGTGGGGCCGGCTGTTAGTACAAGTAGATGCATTGGAGATGGTAGTCTCTTGTGTTGCTGTGATGTGTCTCCAAGCCCCTGCCAACTTCCCTCCTGAGCTCATGCACAAAATTGTTATATACTTTAAGGATGGGCAGAGCACTCTCAAGTACTCCCTTCTCACCAAGTGCTTTTATCAATGGTCTGAGGCACTGACCTTCACAGATGAATGGTTTCACTTACCTCTGAGATCTTATCAGGCACTCACCCTTCATGTACTGCAAGGTGCACCTGCACTGGGATGAGCAAGCCCAGGCATTCTTGAAATGGCTGCAGAGTGGACCTGAGTGTTGCCAAAACCAAGTCAAGGTCCTAATTGTAGGAATGTCAGTCAAAGTAACCACCACAGGGAGCATCCTGGCATTGTGCCATGCACTCACCAATGTGACACTGCTTTTCAGTTTTTATCCTCATATAGATCCCTGCCATAATTCACTTCTTGAGCCTCTGGACAGCCTAACTAAGTTAACACACTTATGGGTTGGCCTGACAACTTTGCTTCATGACAGCATTTTGCATTTATCAGATTATGAGGTTTTCCACCATATCACCCACCTCCATCTGTTGGCCTTCACTTCAACCTGGAAGTGCAATCCAGTTGGCTTCAGTGAACTGAAGAAACTAACTCACCTCTCTTTCCACAAATCACTGACTGCTAAACGAAGCTATGCTGCAGCCCTGTGCCATTTCTTAGATAAGGATACCACATGCACTGTGATTCTTTGGAGCCACTATTCCTCATCACAATATCTTGAAGTGCAGCTTAAACATGCGAACCTGGTGGATAACTGAGTAATTGTATTTAACTATGGATTGATAAGCAACTACCCGGAGGAGGATGGAGGGTTCTGGGGATGTGCAGAGCAAGTACTTAGCTGGTGAGCAAACAACACAGGTGAGTCCTTGGTAGCTTCTGGAGATCACAACACTCACTTTATCTATTGCCTTGCAAAGAACACCCTCTGGCCACACCTGAGTTCATTGAGTTCCCTAGGCTTTTCAACAGTCACATCTAATGAAGTAGTATTGGGACCCAATAATGTAAATAAAATCTTACCTCTGAATCAATGTAACTAAGTAATCCTTGAATGCCAAAGAGACACTCCAGGAGCCTTCAACCCCACTGCTGTATGACACAAGATGGCAATGGGACAACTCAATGAACACAAAGTCTAAGAGTGTTCTCAGGGATGACATGAAGTCAGCCCACTGAGGGGGTTGAGTGGCACAAAGCCAACTCAGGGTGAGGATCATCAATGGCAGAGGAGGGTGGGAACAGGACAGGTTGAGTTGTTGATCGTGATGGGTGTGCTGGCGAAGGTGTGTTGGAGGAATGAAGGATGTTCAAATCTGGAACAATACACTGGGACACAATGTTAACATAGACAAATTATATAACTGACTCGAACCACTTAGTTGGTGTCACCCCTGTATGTCATGGCATAATCAGATCTATTCTCTGTTTGTTAGGTACTACCACCCACCAATGGTGCCACCACTTGCCTTGGACCTCCCTCAACTTGGACCTCTCCTAACTTGCATGCTATGCCCACAGACCTCTTCTTTCAGGACTACCCCTTCTCTGAGTTGGCTTTGTGCTGCTCACCCTTGAGTTGGCTTTGTGCTGTTTGACTGCTCTCCACTTCAGTGAGCTGACTTTGTGTCGTTCCTGAAAATGCTCTTGGACTTTGTGTCCATCGAGTCACCCTGTCACCACCTCATGTCATGCAGCAGTGGGGTTGAAGGCTCTTGAAGTGTCCCTTTCCCTGTTTAGATTGATCTCGCCACCCTCCTTGAACATGACAATGCATATCGTCCAGCCTTTCATTCTCTCTCTGTTTATCTTAGGTGCATCTGGCATTCCTCCATTATTGTCTTATAAATTCAGTCGATTTATCTAGCATTTCATTTGCTCTCTCCCCTTATTCACTCTTAATTTTTTTTCCCTATTCATCCCAGGTCTGTCATACAATACTCTTTTTCAGTCTCTCATACTTATTTTATTAATTTATCTAGTCATGGTAACTGCTTGCATGTGATTCAAAGTGCAAACTTGCCCAAATGACCATAAGTTCCCTTGATGTTACTATCATCAATATAATCTCTGATTGTATAACCCAGCTACCTTGAAAGCCCTGGATATAAAGACAATTGCTTGCAACAGTGGAGGTGAGACAGTATACACCAGCCCTAATATGAACTTCGTGCCTGAGCCCCATTTCAGGGATAAAGCACTTCGTGCCAGAGCCAATGAACAATTTGGTCCAGCAGACTGTTTTTAGTGGCCCCAAGAATGGTGCAAGGAGTTTGAGTACACTATCTGCATCCCATGCAAAGAGCACCACATCCATCCCGATCCTATTGTGCCAGCATGGTACATGGCAGTTGAAGAAGACTTTCAGACAATGCCCTCATCCCCATTTGTGATTGGAAAGCTCAAGGAAGACAAGGTAGCTGCAATTGTGAAGCTGCAAAAAATTGCGAAGCAGTGCTATGAAAAGTGGAAGAAGCCATGGGATGATAAATCCGATGTAGCCTGCAAGATGCTCCAAACCCTCGAGCACACCTGTACCATCCTCCAGTCCCATCCCCTCATGTTCCAAGATGCCATTGCCTATGTTGCACAGGCTCAATGCTTTTTCCTTGATATTTATACCTTTCTCAACTTCTGCAAAATCCTCCTCTCTCATTGTTCCTTCCCTGACTTTCTCCCCCATTCTGTTCGTATAGACTGGATGAGATGTTTCACCTTGGACACAAGGCTCTGCAATGAACTCTTTCAGGCAGGGGTCCACATTTGGCTCACTTGATACTCATATACCATCTGCAAGGAAACTATCATTGAGAATCTCATCACATACACCTTCCCTGAGGAGATTGTGTGTGTAGAGTTCCAAGATTTGGGGAACAAAAGCAAGCCATTTCATGCCATCTACCAAGGCCCTGGTGGTTTCCCTTGTTATGTTAATATGTGGTGGCACTATCCCCAAGTAGTGGTCCCAGTGCAATGGGTGAGCAAGTGCCTTCCAAGATTGGCAAAGTGTCAACACAGGCTCAATCAAAGAAGGCAGCACAGAAAAGGAAATAGAAAGCCATGCAAGGTGAGCTCATGACAGTCACCTTCTCCATAGTGCTTTAACATAGACTGTAGCAAAAGGGAGTAGTGCTAGTAGGCATAACAAATGGGTTGAATCTTGAATCCCAGAAATGCTGTCCCCCTTCCCCATGTGGGAGCAGGTCATGAAGCGTGTGAAGAAGGACTTGCCGGCTACAAAAAAGGGTTTGGTGGATTAAGGATACTGAGTGCCTGAGCCTGCTCTGCTCATCAGTGGTCAAACTGCAGAGTGATGCCAACTATTCCTGATGAACTGGCTGGCTATTTGACACTTCTGGATCCACACACTTGCCCACTCTCCCCCCAGAACACTTCCCTTCATCACAACTCTGGTATAACCTCCTTGGTGGCATCCCTGCCTGGCCTCCCACCAAACAGGTCTCCAGTTCCTCAAGTGGCCCTTCCACTGGTGGTGCCAAGAGGTCAACCCAGGAGCACAGGTCAGCAGCCCTGGAGATATTTGGGGAAGAAGCATCCCTACTCATCCAAGGAGAAAGCTGGGCCCCAAAGAAGGGGGTAGAATGGCAGGGCAAGCAGTGTCTCATCTCCTTGTTGGTCAATCCTCCCATTTGCCTGGTTCGAGCAGTTCTATGGGAGCCATACAAAATTGGATTCTGGTACAAGCTGTTAGCCCTTGATCAGGTTGTCATTCCAGACAAGTGGTCCAAGTATCTGCAGGAACATGAAGGCATCCTCTGGGGGGTCTTTCCAGGAATGAAGGGGCTCGTTATGTGGTCAGAAGCATTGCCCCTGAAGGCTGGCACTTTGGGGCTCACTGACACAACTCATGATAACAAGGATGTTTTATGGAGCTTCTACCTCCTTCTGATGTTATGGTCTAATGTATCTCCATTGCTTGAAAACTTTTTCTTATTCTACCACACTGCCAATGACTCTCACAGAACACAAGCCTACATGGTCATGTCTCAAGCTTGTGCCTTCTTCTTCTTCTATGTACAGACTTTCTATGACTACTTTAGCCATCCCCCACTCATTCCACATACCTTTCCCTTTGAATAACATTAATAGCATTGTGATCCTCATTCCCTCCTTTCTTTACCTCCACATACTGTTTTTTCTTGTCCCCTGTCCCCTTTTTTAGACAATGCATGATATAATGATGTTTGTATTTCAGTTGATGGTTCTCATTTTGTAGTACCTGGACACTAATGTCAGAATTTCAGAAATCCTTTCAAATTGAGAGTGCTTATATACTCAGATCCACTATGAGATGGTAGTATATCTGTTTGATCACTTACTGACCATCTACCTAGGGAACCCTGACTGCCTTGCAGTCAAAGGTACATAAAACCTATGTGTGCTACCTCATGTATGTCGTCTCATAAACAAACCATAGGGTATGTTCCCTCAGTCCCTCCTGCTGCACAGGTGGAATGTGGAAGGTCAAGCTATGTTCTCAAACTTCTGAAGCAGACTCACTATCACTGATAGCTCTGGTTCTTCTGATGGACATGTTCAGGTGCAGTGAAGGATATGCAAAGACTTATACATCTCAAAGGGGACTCACATAACATTGAGCATATTGTGAGATGTACCAAACAGAGCACAGATGCCATCTGGCTAGGTTAAGAATGATGCTGCAATCGCCCCTCAAATGAGCAAGGATGGAATCACAGGTGTGCCATTGATAGACAAACCTACCTACTAGCTAATGTAAATTCCTAATTATAGCCTCCTGCTCCTCCATCCCTCAGCCTATTCCAGGTTCCAGTCTAGTCTGTCTATGACAGGCTGCTGACTACTCCCCTCCCCAACCTGTCCCAGGCTGTAGACTAGTCTACCCATGACAGACTAGCAACTCCTCCCCTCTCCAACCTGTCTGATGCTGCAGGCCAGTCTACCCACAATGGATCACTGGCTCCTCTCCCCAACCTGCCCTGGGTTGCAGATCAGTCTACTCATGATGGATTACTGGCTCTTCCCCTCCCCAACCTGCCCCATGAATCTCTCCCACCCCATGTCCACAGATTACCTGCCAGGTACCAGGACCAATTACCTGAACCTCCTGTGTCTGCAGATGCCCCCCCCCTCCTTTCTTGACAATTTATTGAGTATGACTGACTACTACACTAATCGTGACTGACCACTATTGTCAGTCATGTCAGTCATATTAGTACTTATTGTTGTTTATTGTTATATGTACACACACATAGTACAACCTGCAAGTTCCATGTCTGGACTCCTTAGTCTTTGACATTGGACTCCAGGTATGTGCCTATTAGCTGCACTAATATCAGTCTTTGACATTGGACTCCAGCTGCCCGACTCAGCTGCTTAACAGGTTATGAGCCCCGTAGCACTTTGATGCTGCTATAAAGTAGGAGAAACATGGAATATATCTGGTCCTTATCTTACCACCAATGTGTGGCTTAAGGGGTGTGTGTTGGATTCTAAGCCACACATCTCAGGCAGTGACAAGGCCGGGTAGTCTAGTGGTTAAGACAATCCCAGTACTAGTACTAGGGTAGGTAGTCCCAGGTTCGAGTAGTGGTTAAGACAATCCCAGTACTAGTGGGTAGTCCCAGGTTCGAGTAGTGGTTAAGACAATCCCAGTACTAGTATGTAGTCCCAGGTTTGAGTCCTGGTCTGGCCAGATTTTCCCTCTGAGTTTTCCTGCTTTAACACCAAGTAGGAATCCATTCATACTGAGCTCTGGCACTCTTATTAGGAGTGGGAAGAGGAAAATACCTTGAAGGAGTTGGATTCTGGCTGAGGTTGACAAGGAGATGTGACATAGCTGACAATTTGAGCTTGGTTGCTTGGCTTGTCTAGGGATGGAACAGAATGAGTCTACCTTACAGAACTATATGTATGCCAGTTCTGTAAGGTAGACTCATTCTGTTCCATCCCTAGACAAGCCAAGCAACCAAGCTCAAATTGTCAGCTATTTCCTTGTCAACCTCAGCCAGAATCCAACTCCTTCAAGGTATGAGGGAAAATCTGGCTAGACCAGGACTTGAACCTGGGACTACCCACTAGTACTGGGATTGTCTTAACCACTAGACTACCTGGCCTTGTCACTGCCTGAGATGTGTGGCTTAGAATCCAACACTTGGCACCTAGTGACACTGGCTTGGAAGGTGGTCAGTCGGCAGATCAAGGAACTGAAGAACACTACCCATGCTGTTGATCAATCATTTCAAAAAGTGATGCAAGGGCTCTGAAGCTCAAATGACAGCTCAGTCTTCTGACCAAATCGGCGACCTTACACAGTTCTCACAGTTTTGGGCTCAACACTGTAAGGTTAATCTCATCATACATGTTCATTACTCCAGCACATCTGGGTCCCCTGCGGCGGTGTGACAGGCAGAGAGGAACGCAAATGCGCTGGTGTGGGCGTTGCGCACAATGTCAAGGACAGTCACTGCCCGGTCACTCAGCACAAAGGCCGAGTCAAACAGCTGGTCAACGTTGGGGTGGCCATGGCATGCAAAGTGGGCCCATGCATGTGTCTCGAGTGCTCAGGTCAGGCTACAATATCCTATCAGCCTCAGTGGTGCCTTGACTATGCCTTCCAGTGGCACAAGACCACCCACGGACACAAGTGCATAATCAGCCTACTGCTCAGTAAGGTTTTGGTAGTTCAGGATTGTGTCGACACATTGTGTGGACTGACAGTGGATGAGCAGATCAGCACGAGCATTGATGGCCGCAATCTGAGCCAGGTGTAGTTCTTCGTCTTCAGACTATTGGATTGGAGCCCTGGCCCGAGAAACTGGATTCTCACATGCAGTCACTTGTCCACCCTCATCTCTGTCTGAGTCAAATCAGAATACTGTCGCTCACCTCCATAATGCCAGCTGGGATGCACTGTTGCAGCGATCTCCTTCCTTCATGGCTCTGTGGGTTGCGAATGACGCAGAGCTATGACAAGAAGTGAGCCGACGTCTTCTGATTTGTGTGGCTTTGCACCTCGAAATATGTTATCCTTGCCCCCAAAGACATGCATAGGATGCCCACCTTGGCATCGGCATGATCTTGATGTGGTCGATGTCAAGCTCGTCACTGCCACTTCCACTCCCGCTTCGGCAATGTGCTAGCATCGTTTGGTGCAACCTAGACACATTTGTGAGTGGCTCCCCCCGGGTTGATGGTCATTCCACAGGATGGACCACTGGATCTCACATAGGTGCAGCTAGCCACACTCGATGTCACACACCAGGGTACAATGGGGAAAATAAACTCCCATTCTTTCAGATATGCAATGCATACTCAGATAGGGCCTGGGGATAACCCCAGTATATGACCAATGATCATACCAGCACTATATGCATGTGCTTTCGGGCTGAGGAGTGTTGTGAGGAGAATGGATGGAACAGGAGCTAAGACTAAGTACAGGGCTAAATACTAGAGATATAAGGAAGGAGTGCTACTCTTGATAGGCTATCCAAACATGGGTGGGGCACAGCCACACCAAGCACCAAGCACCAAACCAGAGTCTGAGATGGGAATGGTCCTGAGCTGGCTGGGGCCAGGGATCAGAGTAGGCTGACTGGGGTGTGCTGGGACTGAAGAGCAAACACTCTAGCCTAAACCGAGAGAGGCACTGCCGTGGTGTGAAGGAACTGAGGAGCGGCATGCCTGCACACCCACCCAACCCTGGAGGCTAGGGGCCAACCCAGGACTGCACCAAGGAGGTCTGAGTACATGAGGGAAGGCTCTCTACATAGAGGGGGCCTAGAAGGTCAAGAGACCTCCAATAGCGCAGGAAGGCATCTGAGGACCAGCAGCCCAAAACCTTCACAACATCTGGGGGAATACCTGAGATGAGCAGCTCAGCGGTCCCACCAATGTGGAAAAAATGGCCAGAGGAGGAGGGAATGCCAGAGAGATACCAAACCTAATTGCAACAGGCCAGAAATTTCCTCTTTGTAAGGCAGCACCAGCCAAATGGGAAGAGATAGGAGAAAAGAGGAATGTTGAGGGGGATATCATTCAGGGCAAGGTGGCAGTCCAAGGCAGCAATCGGATCTGAGCTGTCAAGCTGGCAGCAGAGGCAGATATTCTCACCCTTTGACCTGGCAACCTTCATGAAAGGCAGGTGACATAACCTGGAGCCATTCTGGTTCAAGGATGGCCAGAGGTCATGTCTGCAAGCCACCTGGGAGGGCACAAAGGAGAGCTCCCTGTCAGTGAGAACCTCCCCCAGACAAAGCTGATCTTATAAAGTGCAGGTGGCCACTGCCAGGTAATAAGTGCCCCCAGAGACCTGCCTCACCCATGAGACCACAAATGTGCAAATCAGAACCTCCCCTGCTGGAAGATGGAAGCAGAGTGGAATGTTTTCCCCATCACAGAAAAGGTGAAAGGCCCTTACAGCACCCTGGTATTTGTGGAGGGTGGAGTCTGCCCAAGCATTGTTAAAAGCCAGATGGACCCAGGCCTGAGCTTGGAATGATGAGGAAGGAACCAGAGCAGACTGATGGAGGGCAGCCAGAGAGTGAGGGCCTCCATATAGAATGGGACAGAGCAAATCCCTTTTATGACCAAGTGAAGACAAATGAAATACAGGGTGGTATGCCGAGAATGCCTATGAATGAAGGAGACGAGACAATACAGTGCCAGGATGTATGAAAAATGAAAACTATGCAGACAATGCAGGAAAGGCGAGAGACCAAAGAATCACACAAGGGAAACTAGCCCTCTTTCTCAGGTAGGGGGGCAAGAGAGGGGGGTGATTGAGCCAAGGTGCACAAGGGAAAAGACCTCTCGAGACACTGTCCACCATGTTGTCCTCTGAATTCACCCATGAGACCAAGAGCCATATGTCATGCTCACAAAAGTTTGAGATGATGTGATGGAGAACAGAGTTCTGAGCAGAGCCCCAAGAGCACCCTGCCTTGATCATGCCCACAACACCCTTGTTATCTGACCAAAAGACCAGGTAACAGTTGTGAAAACCAGCATAGATCATAGCTCACAAGCCCAGGTCAATTGCAACCATCTCTGCCTAGCCAATATCCCTTCCCTCCCAGTCCTAGCCTGGGGAGAGCTTCCAGGCCAGCCAGCAGGAGTCAAGGGAGGCATCAACAAAGATTGCACTCCCAAGGGGATCCAGAGAAACAGAGATAGGGCAGTCACACCAAGGAGCACCAAGATGCTCCCTCCACCAAGCAACATCAGCAAGGGCCTCAGTGGGAATGTGATGCCAGACAAAGGGATTCGAAGAGTTTCTAAAGGAGGCAGCAAAATGTTATGCGGAGCACAAACACCGAAGCCGAGTAACTAAGGCTTGCCGTAAAGCCTTGTGAAAGAGAATGAGAGCCGAGGAGAACACTTAACCGTCCAAGGTTTTAACCCAAGGAACAAGTGGCCAAAGCTGGGGATACCAGCTGAGGACGCACCCTTTATATATTGCAGAGGAAAGTGCACAGACCATGCTGTGCTACAGATAAGGTGTGAATATATGCTACATACGGTAAGTGATATTCCACGGGTGTGGGAGAGTTCTGTGATACAGAAGTGTAGTGACAGTAATTAAAAGAGTGAGGTGACCACGTGTTATGACGTCATATGATGTCATGGTCTAGACCGTGTCATGTGATCAGCAAACGAGTGAAGAGAAGATGAAAAATAATTAGGTCAGCGTATACGGTATAACACTACCCCCCTCCTAGGACTCGTATTCTAGACGAGTCGGCTGAATGGGAGCCCCACCAGGAGGTCCGTAATTGGAGAACAGGGAGTTGAAGGTGGCTAGGGATAGGCCGCGAAGCGGGTGCAGGGCCGAGGGGTTGGAGTGGTAGAACGAGTCCACAGCGTTGGGGGCATTCTGCAGATTGGTGGCAGGTTCCCATGTGTCGTCTGTGTTCTCATAGCCCTTCCAGCAGACACAATATTCCAACTTTCCACAGTGAAGGCGCAAGCCCACGATGTGATCGACCTCATATTCCTCATGACCATCTTCGTTGACCTCGACCGCATCTGGGCGGGAGATCAGCTGCCCCTCTAGGGGAGCACGATATGGTTTTACCCGGGACATGTTGACAACCGGGTGGAAGTGTGCATTCTTTAGGAGATGCAGTTCAACTGTGTTAGGCATCGACCGAATAACGTCGTAAGGTCCGATCCAGCGTTGGGTGAGCTTCTTGGCAACATACGGCAACTTCAAGTTTTCCATACTGAGCCAAACTTTATCCCCGATTTGATATGGAGTAGGGTCTTCTTCGTCCGTGCGTTCAATCATTTTTTGACAGGAAGCCTCCAGGGCTTCTTGGATTTCTGTGTGGGACTTGCCAGCAGAGTGTGCGAATGTACCAGCCAGGGATGAGGACGATCCTTCAAATCCAAGGCGAGGGAAATAGTTCCGCGTGATTTCGAATGGAATTGATCCGTGAGAGGAAGATAAGGAGGAATTATGATGAAATTGGGCGATCTTGATCCAGTCAGCCCAATCCTCCTGTTTCTTCGCAACGTAAGTGCGGAGATATTGTATCATTTCCCGATTGATACGTTCGGTTTGTCCATCCGTCTGGGGATGATACGTGGTGGAGATCTTCTGAGAGATCCCAAGGAGATTGCACAACTCAGTTGTGAATTCCGAGATGAATTGTGGACCCCGGTCCAATACGATAGAGGAGGGGAGGCCATGAATACACCATATGGCATCCCTGAATATTTTGACGAGATCCATTGAGGATGTTGCCTTTTTACATGGTTCATAAATAACTTCTTTACTAAATCGATCGACGATAACACAAATGGCGTCAAAGCCACGGCTTTCTGGAAGTCTGGTAACGAAATCTACTGATAAATCTTCCCAGGGTCACTTGGACATGGGAAGGGGTTGAATAGACTGCTTGGGTGCTGTTTGTGATCCCTTTGTGAGGGCACATGTGTAGCAGTGATTAACGTAATTTGTGACGTCTTTGTGCATTCCCAGCCAAGAGAATGCGCGTCGGATTCTATCGTACGTGCGGTACATGCCTGCGTGACCTGATACCGGATCATCGTGAGATAATTTAAGAAGTTCCAGTCGTAATGACTCGGGGACATAGATCTGATTGGAGTCTTCATTAATGAAAAGAGAAGAGGTGGTATTGTAATTGAAGTGGTTTATTTTTTCGTTTTGTATTTTTTCTGATTCTTTTCGAAGATTAATGTGAAATGGTGATTCTAATGTAACGCCTGATATAAATAATTTTTCTGGTAGCATGATAATATCCTTATTTAGGTCCGTGACAGCATCGCCGTGATCCGGACGGTGGGACAGTGCGTCAGCCCTGTTAGTTGATCCGGGCCGATATACAAACGTGAGGTTGAATTCTTGGAGAAGCGCATGCCAGCATGCTTGTCGGCCGGATAGGGTCTGCAGCTTCTTCCAGTATTCAAGGTTTTGGTGATCAGTCCAGACTTCGAAACCTTCTTGTCCGATGAGGTAATGGCGCCATTCTTCTAGGGCGTGAATGACTGCCAGCAGTTCTTTGTCATAAATAGGGTAATTCTGCTCGGCGGAGTTGAAGCTGTGTGAGAGGAAGGTGCAGGGTCACCATTCTGAATCTTCGCATTCCTGCCAGAGGATGGCCCCCATTGCAATATCCGAAGCGTCGGTTTCTAATCGCATGCCACGGGAAGAGTCAGGGTAAGTGAGAAGTGGGGCTTCCATGAACTTCTTTTTAAGGGCTTCGAATGCCTGTCTTTCTTCTTGACCCCACCTAAAGGGGATGTCTTTCTTTGTGAGGTCGTTCAACGGCCTGGCAATGTCAGCGAAACCAGTGATGAATTTTCTATAATAGTTACAAAGGCCCAGGAAGGCCTGTACTTGCTTCAAGCAAGTTGGTTTGGGCCAATCAGCGATGGCTTGCATTTTCTTGCTTTGCATCTCGACGCCGTGTTTCAAGACGTTCATACCGAGGAATTCTACCTTATCAGCGCTAAAGGAGCATTTTTCTGGTTTAATAAATAGGTTGTTTTCATGGAGTCGCTGGAGGACTTCTTTAACAAGGGCTTCATGTTGTTCTTTTGTTTTGCCCTTCGTGAAGATCATCATGTCGTCCATATAAATAATTAGAAAAGCGTATTGGTCGGCGAAGATGTCGTTCATCATGTTCTGAAATGTGGGCGGTGAATTAGTGAGCCCAAAATACATCACTGTTGGCTTGTAAGCCCTAATAGGCGTTACAAACGCCGCTTTCCATTCGTCGCCCTCCTTGATGTGAATGTTGTTGTAGCCCCAGCGCAAATCCATTGCGGTGAACATATCAGCGCCCTTGAGCTGATCCACTAGCTGCAAAATAAGGGGTAGAGGGTAAGCATTCTTGACGGTGCCCTTGTTTACATAACGGTAGTCCATAATGAGCCATTTCTTTCTGTCTTTCTTCAGGATGAAGAACACCGGCGAAGTTTGAGGGGACTTCGATGGACGGAGATATCCTTTTTTAACCTCTTTTTCTATGAAACCATGGACTTCCTCCAGTTCGGTGTCCGAGAGGGGAATAACTCGACCCTTTCTTGGTATGAAATCTGGCTTGAGATCTATGGCGTGATCCCACGGCTTGCGCAGGGGTAAACGGTTAGATTCCTGTTCAGAAAATACGTCCAGGAAGTCATGATAGACTTCAGGAACCTTTTCCTTGAGTCCTGGCTCAATGCTTCGAATAAGCGCCTGTGCGTATGCGTTGCATTCGTCAGTACACCTTGTAAATTCTAATTTTTTATTGACCCAGTCGATTTCTGGATTGTGGCTTGAGAGCCAGTCATAGCCTATAATCATCGGGTGAGTTCCCAGCCCGATTATGAACGCGTGGATTTTCTCATGATGGCCATTGATCGAGGCCACGAGTTCAGCTTTGTGTGAGATCCTTCCCAGAGATCCAACTTGTTTGTCCGCATTGTATACATTGATTTCCTCATCGAGAGGAATGAGATCGATCTTGTGCTTGGCGCACCATTTTCGATCAACAAAGGTATTGACTGCTCCAGAGTCAAGCAGGGCAGGTATTGTTACTTGTTTTTCTTCTTTTTCGGATTGGTATCGTACATCGATGGAAATGGAAAACTCTTCTGGATTCTTTAAGGTTTTTTCTGTAGGGGTTTTGTTAATAAATACCGATGGGAACACTTTTTTCTTAAATAGGGAATTAAGCACACTATGTTTTAAGTCTGGTGCCGAGCTCTTTCAAGACCCCCTGGCGGACAGTGGAGAATTCTTTAAATTAATCAGAACCTGGCTAATCATACGGATAGGAAAATCCTTGTCAGTGCACTCAGAAAGCTCGGCTACAGGCTCAGTGCCAGCTACGGGGCTAATCAGTTCACCCTTGAGCATGGTCAACGAGTCATCTATGCCTACCGCTTTCCTACCAGCACACCCGAGGATGTCCACAGGACTTACAGGTATAGTAGTACAATTGGCCGAATCCATCGGCTCGAAACCAGATCTAACTAAAGTGTCACTATCGTCCCTAATCGAGGGGTCCAAATGCTTGGTAACTATTTTTTTGATGTTAAGTAAGTTTTCTAATTTTTTATTTTGTTTTTCAGCTTTTAATCTTGCAGTGAATAAACTATTGCCAACTGGTACCCTACTCCTGGTCAGCAGTTTCCTTTTAAAGCCTTGGACACTTTTGCCTTGGCTTCTGATTCAAAGACATCAGCCCAGTATGCTCGGGCCTCGTCTGACATGTAATCTTGTCAGCTTGTCGTAGCCGACCAGACGGCCGTTTGCGCTTGTGGTGCAGGAGGTTGATTGGCTGGTGGGTCCTCCACCCACGCTTCTGTGTAATACCCATTGGCACTGGGTATCCAAACTTGCCGAAGGTTCTGGGGCTTCGGCTGAGCCCTTCCTTGTTGTGGGCCTCTCGGCTTCTGCGGTTTCTGGCAGTATCTTTGAATGTGGCCTGCCTCGCCACAGTTGTAACACATAATTGACAGGTTTTGGGGCTGTCCCATAACAGCGTCGATTTGCATGGGCGCACCATATCCGGGTTGAGTTCTGTATTGGGTAAACCGCTGGTTAGGCAGCGGACCATTGGGGGGATTGTATCTGCGAGGCCCCCATTGCCTCGGTGGTTGGAATCCGTGCTCCACAGCAGCGGATTCAAATGATCGGCCGATCTTTCGGTAAGCCTCTATTAACTCATATATGTCCTCTTCCACGGACATGTGTAGGTAGAC
>JBBPTJ010000279.1:0-17001 GCA_038094035.1 Pulveroboletus aff. ridleyi
CAGGGGTGGTCCTTCTTAGTGAGATCAAGGAGGGGGTGAGTGATGGTGGAGTAGTCAGAGATGAATTGTTAGTAGAAGTTGGCGAAACCAAGAAAGGGCCATACATCCTTAACCTTCAGGGGTGTTGGCCAGTCAGTAATCCCTGTGAGTTCTCCAATTTGAAATGAAGGTTGAGTTTGGTCATTCGTTTAAGGACACAACAAGTGCATTTGATGTGGGTTTCTTTATTGGGGGAGAAGATGAGGAGGTCGTCCATGTAGATGACAAGCCATCCTTCAGCAATAAGGTCATGGAAGGAGTCATTCATGAAATGTTGGAAGGTAGCAGGGGAGTTTGTCAGTCCAAAGAACATGATGGTGGGCTCAAACAGACCTTTGTGAGTGAGGAAAGCAGCTTTCCAGCAATCAGACTCCTTGATCCTCTCATTATTGTATCCCCATCTGACATTGAACTTAGTGAACACCTTGGCACCCTGAAGGCATTCAACAAGGTCCAAGATGAGGGGGAGAGGATAAGTGTCCTGGATGGTGTGTTCATTGAGATATCAGTAATCTTGACATGGACACAGTTTCCCATCTTTCTTATTAACAAAGAAGAAGGGGGATGACTTGGGGGATTTCAAAGGATGAATCTTTCCTGCATGAAGATTTTCTTTGAGGAAGTCTTCAGTGGCTTTCTTTTCAGCCTTGGTGAGGGGATATATTTTTGCAGATCAGGGTTTGAATGCTTCATTGAGCTCAATAGGGTGGTCATAGGGTTGAGAAGGAGGGAGGTGGTCAGCTGATTCCTTGGTGAACACAGACATGAAGTTGGCAAATTTGGGTAGGAGGCATACTTCTTTCTTCTCAGTGAGGGCCTTGATAGCAAGGTCAATTGCAGTAGTAAGGCATTTAATGATGACTTTGTCTTCCCATACTTTCCATTCCTTGTACATTGGCCATCTATGCCCTTCCCAATCCTGGAGGTAGTCAAACAAGGCGCTATTCCAATCTTGTTCCACTTAAATGTGGCAGATTTGGACGGGGTCTGGGGTGTTTATGACTTTGGCAGTGTGCTCCATAAGCTATTTCATTTCTAAGGGAGATTCAGTTGGCTGGGTTGGTAGGGCATCTGAGATAGGAAGAAGAAGGGTGCTAGATGACCAGTTGATGAGTGGGTTGGCTTCCCTTAGCTAGGGCATTCTGAGGATGAAGGGGTCATTGCCACAGTACATGACATAGAAGATTTCTGAGTAGGACAGGCCTTCAATGGTGAAGGGTAGGGTGACAGAGAATTTGATGGGTCCTCCCTTGTTTGGGGAGTTGTCCATGTTCCAAACTGGGACAGGTTTTGGGAGGCAGGTAAGTGGGATGTGGTATTTCTTGACAAAGGCCCAATCAGGTAGCTCCTGAGTTAACTAGGGTGTGGGTTTTGATGGCTTTTCAACCAGTAGCAAAGATAAAGGGGATTCATATAGCACAAAGATCTTTAGCTACTAGTACATGGTGATTAGAGGAGGAAATGTGCATCAAGGGCGTTCCTCCTTTCAAAAACCCTTTCCCCATCCAGAGAAGGTGATTCTTTTAACCATTTCTTTAGGGAGTTCTTCTTTGTCATCATCATCAGAGATTGCTTCCAGTTGAGGGAGAGTGGTGGCTACTTTCTTAACTGTAGTCTTTTTCTTTCCTTGGTTGGGGAAGGCAGGGAAAGCAGTGGACATGTGTCCTGGTTGGCAGCAGCAGAAACAGAGCTTTTGCACCATGTAACACTTTTGTTCTTCTGGGGTTAACTTGCCAATCTTGACAACATCTACATCTATGGCATCTGGGTCTTTGGTAATGGTGATGGAAGATGTATTAGGTCAGAAGTGGTTATACATTCCCTTGTGTCTGTAGGTGTCAGCTCATTCCCATTGGACAACAAAGTGGACAACCTTCTTGTACCATTCCTCAATGGTGGTTGGAAGGGTATCCATGGAGAAGATGTGTCATTGGAGAGAGTTAGGTATCCTAGCAGTGAAGAATTTGGTGAGAATGATATCATCATCTATGGTGCTGAGGGAGACTTGATTCTTGAATTCAGAGATATAGCTATTGAGGTCGGTGAGTTTGGTGATCCTGGTGCCTTGCAACCAGTGAACTGCCTTGGCAATGACATCCTTGTGCTGGAAGGTCTCTTTGAAGTCTTTAATAAAGTCCTCAAATTTCCCAAACCCAGTGGTTGGATTGGCAAGTTTCTTGGTGCAGAAGGTGTTGGCCCAGGTGCCAGCCAAGCCATCCTTCATGAAGGAGAGGGTAAATGCAATTCTTTTGGCATCCATATTGTATAGCTTGGCATTGGTGATCAGGTAAAACTGAACAGAGTTAAGCTAGGGTATGGCTTTTTTGTAGGAACCATTATAATCATCTGGCTTTCCAAGATGGAGTTCCATTGGTTTGGCAGTCATTGGTGGGGGGGTGAATGGCAGTGGTGGAGTTCGTGTTGGGATTTGTACTCAGGTTTTTCTTGCCTGATGTTCAGTATCAGCAAGAAGTCTGGGAAGGGTGTGATGGGGTGGCTATAGGAGTGGGGGAAGGTGGGATTAGTTCTCTAGGGATGGATATTCCTTCAGAGAAAAGGGTAGCAAGGGTTTGGTCTTCATGCTGTTCCTGGGGGGAAGTGATGCAAAGGTCTGGTGATGATGGGGGTTGTTCCTCTTCAGAGGACTGGGGTTCAGGTTCTGAGTCAATGGGTGGGCATTCTCTGGTAGGTCTGAAGATCCTATCAGTGATGCTGTGGGGGTTTTGTCAGGATATGGTGGCAGTTTAGGCAGTGCTAACTGCAGCAGGAGAGCTTAGACCTTTTGTTATGCTTGATCCCAAGGGGTCAGGCATGAATTTGGTGAAGATCCTAGGATACTGAGACAAGGGGGTACCTTGTAGGTGGCAAGGTCAAAGGCTTGTCCTGATGATACCAGACAATGGACTTCCCGGTGATGCAGGTGGGCTGAGGACTATCCCTTGTTATCGGGATGGGATGCAGGCAAAAGCTAAAGCACTTACTCAGGTGTAGAGTGAAGACACACAGAAAGGGAGTTAGGATAAGTAAGCCAAGTAGGTCTAAGCTGCAGAACACAGGTACTACTTGGGGTTTATATACAAGAGCAAAGAAATGCTGAGTAATCATATAGAAACCAAAAGAATATGAAAGAACAATGGCTGACTGATTGTTAAGTCAGTGAATCAATAGCAAAAGGAATGCAATGAGTAAGCAAAGAACATTCTAGAAAGGAAGAGAATAAACAAGTATGTGGTGGAAAAGACTATGAGCTTAGTGTAATGAGAACTAAGTGAGGAGAGATAAGTCCAATAACAGGAAAGAAGAAATAAGGTGTACATATAAATCATAACAATAGTCTACATGTAGTATCCTTGAGGTATGATGTCATGGATGATGTCAGGGTCTGGACTCATCATGTGACTGGTCATGTGATTGGCCTCATGGAGGTCATGTGACTTAAGGAGCGTGAGAATGGAAGGAATGTGGGTAAAGAGTGTGGAGGAAATAGTTAGGTGCAAGGGAATTCATAACAGGAAGTGTGATTCAAAGGAGTGATAAACTGGTTTTATAGTCCCAGGAATACCCATGGACTTCTATCTATGAGAGGTAACTAATCCAGGGCAAATCAGCACCCAGTGGGTATGTAAGCTAAGGTAATCTGGTCTGGATCAAATAGATCCAGGACTGGATTAATACAATCCAGACTCAGAATGAATGGGCAGATCATACAAATGAAGCTAGAAAAATAGAGAAATGCACAGAATACTAAAAGACCTACTTGGATGGACAGTGGACATGATGGGTGATTGAGTGGACTCTTGAAACAGACAGAAAGGTGGGCTTGCAACCATAGGAGGGACTGACCTCCTACAACATTCCATTCTTCACTTACAGTACATGGCCACTAACTTTGCTTTTGTCCACCCTTTGTTCCTGTGCTCCACTTAGGAGCACAGCTCCAGCCTACTTAGCATCCACACTCTGGACTATTAGTAAGACCTATGTTTTGCATCTGTATATAAGTTTTCATACTTCTGTTATAGATACCTCAGTTTAAATATTGACTTAGACAATCTCCAAACTCACTCCAACCCTCTGAATCTGTCCTCCAACTTTGACAGTCTCTAAAACTCAATCCAATCCCTTGAATCTCTGGACTCTCATCTGACCCATTCTTGACCTTCATTGCTTGCAACATGGTCAATCTGACCTTCAACCTGCCTTCCAAAATTACATGACACACCTAGAGTTGTGACAAGGGTGCACCACATATGGTGAAGCTAAGTCCTGCTCAAACTCTGGAGTTCCAGAGTTACCTCCTGGAGATCTGGTCCTAACAATATTGTATTTACTTGTTGTACTAACTTGTATTGAAACTGGCTCTAGAAGCAGCTTAACTCAAGTGTTCTGACCTTGAGACCATTTCTAAATAACCCACCACAAAAGCCAGCTTCTTAGCATAATAGGATTTATTCCTTATAGCTCAGAATCTATTTTTGGAGCTGGTAAAATAGGAGTATCAGTTGGTAGGTTAATTGCTAGGCATAAGGTGAGTGTGCTACTATTTTTTTACACATACATTGGCTTAAATAAGTGTCCCAATATTGAGCCATTTTAGAAAAACATGACATTTTCAAGAGAACTAAAATGTATTAGCTCTGACCCTTGCAGGGTCATCAATAGCTCCTAACTCCTACCCTAAAGATGGGCCCTTATTCATGTGATTTGGTTACCATGGCACTAAGATATAACAATTTAAAAATGACATGTCACTGAAACACTTATTTGAGTAATATTTCTATTTAGTAATTTTAGTACTTTGTATGCCCTCCCTTTGCCTTTATCACTGCCTCCAGTTTTCTAGACATGCTTTCTATCAATCTTTGACATTACTCAGACTCTATTTTGCCCCATCCCATTTCAATCCTGTCCCAAAGCTCCCAAACCCCTTGATATTGCTGCATAGTTATTAAACTCTTTTTTTTTGAGAATTTGCCAGAGATATTCAATAGGATTAAGATCTGGAGAATGTGCTAGCCAATCAAGGACCTTAATCTCTTGAGATTTCAGCCACTTCTGGGCCCTTTTAGAGGTATGCTTGGGATCATTATCTTGCTGAAAGATCATGCTCTCTTCAGGAATTCCAGATTTTTCCATAACAGGAAGCAGATTGTCCTCCAAAATGGAGACATACTGCTTAGTATTCATTCTTCCTTCTACCTCTGCAAGGATCCCTACTCCATTCCAGCCCATGCATCCCTCAACCATCAAAGAGAAAGAGCTCCTCCAAATTTTACTGTTCCTTGTACCTCCTTGTCTTGTAAAGGTTTTCCTGCCTTATATCAACTGACTTGTGCTACTTCCTTCCATCTGACCCAATCCTGTTGATCTTGGTCTCATCTGACCAAATTACCCTAGTCCAGTCTTTCACAGTCCAGTATTGGTGCTTCAAACAAAGTTCAGCCTATATTTTCTATATTTCACAGATAAGAGTGGCTTTTTCTTCTTGACTATGGCCTTTAAAGATGCAGACTTTAGCACATTGCAAATAGTTTGAGGAGAGATAGGAGAGGAGAGCATAAAATTGATAGAATGGGTTGCCTGAACAGCATTTTCAACCTTGCCAGAGATAATACTAGAGACAATTCTTCTTTTGTTAGTAGAAGAAAGCTTAGAAGGAAGGCCTAATTTAATTTTTTCCCTGCCTGGATAGATCTCTTTAAGAACCCTGGCCACAGTGAATTTCCCTAGACCATTTTGGGAGGATATTTTCCTGCAGAAAGGCCACATTCAGAGAGAAAGAGGATATAAGCTCTAGTAGAGGCAGAATTAGGTTTCATGGTAAAGTGAGGCTATATCTGTAAAACAGCTGAAATGAAATAGGCAGCAGTAGAGCTTTAGTGCATTATGAATGCTTATGACTTCTTGTTTCCAGGTTTTTGATTGGTGATATTTTTTTCTGTTAGCTGGCAGATGTATCTAGCCAGGGTAATCTTTGGATTATCTTATCACAGTTAGATATCATAGTAGAGTGTTAGGATTGGATCTCCAGGAAGTAACTCTAGAACTCTGGAGTTCGAGCAGAACTTGACTTCACTATATATTATATACCCTTGTTATAACTCTGGGTATGTCCTGTAATTTTGGAAGGCAGGTCGAGGGTTGGATTGACCTTGTTGCAAGCAACAAAGGTCAAGGATGGTTTAGAGGAGAGTCTTGAAGACTCAAAGGGATCAGAGTGAGTTTTAGAAACTATCCAAGTTGATATTCAAACTGAGGTATCTATAATAGAATATAGAGACTTATATATGGATGTAAAACATAGGTCTTACTAATAGTCCAGAGTGTAGATGCTAAGTAGGCTGGAGCTGTGCTCCTAAGTGGAGCACAGGGATGAAGAGTGGACAGGAGTGAGGCTAGTGACTATGTACTGTAGGTGAGAAATGGAATGTGATATAGAGAACAAGGAGAACTAAATACAGAGTGTCTGGAATGTCAGAGGTGCAGACTCATTGAAAATGCACTAGAGATCAGAGGAGATGAGTCTGGAGTTGAGTCCAGAGTTAGATCTGAGGATCTGAATTGAACAGATATGACATAGAGCCAATATGGCCATTTTTAGATGCTACAGAACTGCAAATCTATAACTAATTCAAAATGTGAAATGATTCCTTGTCAGTGAAGCTGTTAAGATAATAACATGCATATCTTTCCATACAAGTCTTACTGGATTCAATCACACTGGGCAATGATATTGTAAATACTGGCACTAAATCTACAGTGAGTGTAATGTCAGTGAGGGAAATTATACCACTTGCATGAGGCTCAAGAGAGTGCATGCACTCAACTTCACATAGACTCAAACTCATCTGAGAGGGGAGGGATACAATGTGAAAATACCTAACATACATAGAAGAGAGGACCTCTGCTGAGATACAGAGAGAGCTCATTCTTTTTCTTTGGTATAAATACCACCTGTACCTGAGCAACATCTCTAAAGGGTCAGGATGAAGGTACACAGGAATAAAGTAGTAATTAAACATATCACATATGTCATGACCACTCTGTTGATTTAGTAGCACTGCATCACATCATTCCAAGGGATGATGGTCAGATGAAGGAAAAGCCTGGACTACTTGACTACAATTGATGAAGCATGACTGAAAAGAAGAGTGCAGTTGAATTCAGAATTTGTTCCAAGCAGTGATATTGCCATGAGCATCCCATCCACACAGTGAAACACCATTAGATATGGCATGAATGTAGTCAGACAGTACATAGGAGAAATCCTGCAGTTAATAAAAGGCCTGTATTTATGCCACAGACAGTGTCAAAGATCTGGGCACACAGTTATATAGAATGCAATGGCCCCTTCCAATGCAATGAGATGATTTTCACACCTAAAATAATTGCAGAATGGCCAGGGTCTATGATATATAGACTCCTTTTCCAGTAGCACTCACTGCAAGAATGATAGCACAGAGTTGATTGTGGTTACTTCCATGTCCCCAACCATGAAAGCTGTTTCAAATGTCACATCATTTGACTGTCACAAGTAGAGGTATAATTTAAACAGACAAATGGCCCCTCCCTATTCAGTATCTCCACTGCTTGATCCATGGATATGTGATAATTGTGACTTGTTCACTGAAACATGGTTTTGCAGTGTGTGATAAGTAAGTGCTCCATTACATCAGCTATGAACTGAATGAGGATTCCATTCACCTTAGTTTGTCATATAAAGCTTTGCATGAGTTCCAACTTTGGGATATTAAAATGGTCCATAGGACCACTCTTTGATATATAAGCTTCAAGTTCTAGGATGGTGTGTTTTGAGACATGAAAGTCACAGAGCACTTGTTCCACAGATGTGATGGATGAGTCAGTATAAACAGGTTATTGTGCCTGATAGATGAATGACACAATCACACAGATGGGAATGATACACTGGTCAGGCACAATGCCTGCTATGACAGCAATGATGATCCAAGCCAGTTATCTGAGTCACATTTGAGACACCCAAGGAGAAGTTTCAGGCAGCAACTCACTGGTGCAGATGCTTGAAACATGTATCAAGAGCAAAACCCCCAGTGAGTGCCTTGCATCAGGTGAGGACATGGTCAAAGAAGAACTTATAATATGTGTGAAGGATCTTCCCAGTGATAAAAAGCAATGGATTTGTGAACCTCAAATCTCTCCAGAATATTCTGTGGATGCTGAGTAACTTGCATAGCTTGGCTGCTTTCTGAGAAGCATCAAGGTCCCATAGATCTACTTGCATATAAAGAGCAACAATCTGCACAACCATGTGTGCACCTGTCTGAGGCTCTGCAAGTTCAGCATTGCCAAAATCCAGTTTCTCAGCAAAAGTAACAGAGAAAGCACTTGAGAAAACCACAGTAATAAGTTGTTGCTTCAGTAGATTAGCAATATATGGAGTATAACAGGAGCAAACATTACTGACAGTGTCTGGGAGATCCACACCATATAGAGCCATATATATAAGGGGGGTGACTAGCTCATTCATTCAATGGCAGAAAAGACACACAAGGAGAATGGTCTTGTAATTGGAATGGACTTCAAATTTCAGGGTTGAAATGAACCTGATGCAATGCCAGGTGTGACTCATTGCTTGCATCTGTATGTCAGACTGGATGTTACTAATCATCATGAACACCAGATGCATCTCCAGTCTCCCAGTCTGGTATGTTACTGGAGTCTTGTCAGAAGTGAGAATAATAGGAACAATAGTTGCACCAGGAAGGAGGTGATTGTGTGATGGCAGAATATGTTAGTATAACTATAACACTTGTCATGACATGAAACATGTACCTGGATGTCAAACACATGAGTACCAGTAAAGAATTCACTATATTCACAATCCATACCATGCATAACAACATGGGAATCATATGTCATATATTGGGCAAACATCAGATTGGTGAGTAACTCCCAAACAACATTCAGGGTATCACAAAAGATGAATTGGATTGGGTGCATTGTGTTGAAACCTTTGATTGAGACAGGGACAGATTTCCACTCAGTGCCATAGGGCAGGTTTGATATCCAACCAAGGAGCTTATCAACTGTATTGAAAGAAGGCCTTGGATAAATTTCAAACTAGAGTAAATAAGAGATTGAGAATTGAAATAAGTAAACAGCACATATCCACTTATGCTTGAGGAACTAGAATATCTGTGACTTCATAAGGTTTAGGGCAAGAAATTTCACAAGGTCCCACTCACCCTCATCTTGAAATGGATAGTGTGGCACATTTTCTCTATATCTCTCATATTCATAAACTTTCAAATGGTTGAAGAGTGTTTCACCCTTCCCTGGGTAAATATATCCAGATGTGGGTTGGTACTCCTCCCTGACATTGACATCTTGTGATCCATGGAGAAAAGCAGAGGGAACCAGAATAACATGTGCTCTTAGAGGGAGTTGGCTCACTAGTTGTTCCAAGTTTGCAATAGAATGAGTCTTGGAAACATCAATGTAGTAGAGAAATGCATCTTCTGATGAAAAACTTGCATAGCAACTAGGACAGATAATGTTCACCAGTATGCCAATGTGTCATGAAGTACCCCAGGTCTGACCAAGAGCATCAGCTGAAATTTCTCTAAGTCCTTCCAACTCAGAACAAAACTTCACCTCTACTTTTCCCAGCATATCAACATCTCAGCACTGAGCCTGGGCTATGAACACAACTCCTCTACTTTCAGCCTCCATCACACCATCCATTGAATCTAGCCTGATAAGCAAACCTCCCTCACTTTTTATCAAGGAAGAATCTTTGCCAGTAATTTGACACATGGAGGACAGTGCCAGCAGTGATAAATTCAACTTCTTCTCTCATTGTGGTTCCCCTCCTTCTATCCTATATAAACATAATGATAGCCCCTCTCCCAGATCTCATTCTTGCAGTCCATATAGGGATTAAAATACCCCATCTCCTTGCCCTGAGTGCAGTAGCTCTTCAAAGGGCTCAACTATAGTGCATACCTTGAAAGAATCTCCCCAGATAAGTCCAAGGTTTTGACCTTTCCTGGTGTGAAGTGTCTTAGCATGGGACAGGCTAACACCTCTTCAGCTTCACTATATAGTGAAGACCATGGGTCCATTATCCTATCTCAATATGACCCCAAAATGCATCAAAGAGATAATGTTACATTTAAACTAAAAGTATATGTATCTTCCATTAAATACAAGCATCAGAGAAAGAAGCTACTATAGTCAGCCCTCACCCATCTTTCCTAGAATGTTCAGCAGAAAGTATATGAAGCAAAGCAAACTGATTGGGATATTATCATTCATCAAGTTGCACAAACTGTGGCCAAGATTGGATCCTTGGTGAGGCACTGACAGCTCCTTTCTATTGCTCAACTGACTCAAGAGTCCAAATTGGCAGTAGAAAAATCTCTGTTACAAGCTGTGAAGAATACAATATCTTTGCATACTTTGCAAGATGTAAAAAATGAATTTAGGTTTTATCAGGCTGTCTTTGTGGAAGAATTGGTTGCATTGATGGTAGCAGAGGCTCAGGTAGTATAAATTGAGAGATTCACACAGTCTGTTGAGACTACATAATGTGATGGTAACTCAGTTATCTTGGATAACTCAGCTAAATATGGCATACAGGAGGATCAGCATAACATACACAATACCTAAACCAGCTAGCAATTATTTGTTTGTTGTGATATCTTTTCTTTCAATGAGCAGGCAATATAGCAGGCAAAACAGGGTATGACCTATTCACTGTAGTAGAGTTATATTGAGACTGATCAAGTTACAGGAGTATCCAAGGCCACAGCAGCAAGCCAATATCCTAAATCTGTCTGGTAAAGTGTCACAAAATCCCTCTTTTTTGAGCAATGTGCATGATCAGCCAGACAGTCAATACTGTTGTGAACGACTTGGTGCATTCACCAGAGAACCAAAACAACCCATCAGCCAGATGACCAAACAACAACCTAAAGAAAGGAAAGCTGATGACAGAGTTACCTGGCAGAGAGAGGATACCTGTAATGGGGGCTAGCTGGAGCAGGAACTGTTATAGAGCCTTTATAAGGGATGAGGACCAAAGTCCAAGCCCTTAGCAAACAGAGGAGGAGCCAATTGACAAGTGGCTAGAGCTGGAGTTCCCAGCTCTTAGACCACTGGCCTTATATATTGCTTGGGTCCATACACAGACCAAGCTGTACACTACTATACATGGTAACAACTGTGATATGGTAAGTGTAATGATAGGAATGGAAGGACAGAGATTAGATACTGCAGGCTGCAATGAGGCAAGCCCTGAGATCTGATCATAGTCCTAGGAGATAGGATCAGAGATCCAAGGATCAGGATTGAGATCCAATATATACTAATGGATACATAGGGGAGATTAGATTGGATCAGGAGATCTAGGAGGTGGCAGGATTGTCATAGAGATCTGGTGGAGATAAGAGTTAGGATAATCTAACACATGTAACCCATGAGGCATGACATCATGGATGATGTCAGGGTCTGGACTCATCACATGATATGTCAGGTGATCAGCCTCATGGAGGTCACGTGACTTAAGGAGCAGGAGGAGGTAAGAATTGTAGGTAAAGAGAGTGTGGGAAATAGTTAGGTGCAAGGGAATTCATAACAAATACCACACATCTAGCACAACTGTAAGTATGTATCTGGCTGGTGTGGCACCTAGCTATTATAGTGCCTTGCAACTACAAACTTTATCAGATTTACACCCCACCCCTGGTATATCTCCACCAGATTCTACCCATCTCTGATGTGAGATAGAGATTTCACAACAGCTATAGATATCAGTTCCCTGTTAATCAGGGGTGCAAATTCTTGGGTAATCAGTAAGTGTATCAACTATGATCACATAAATTATTCATTTAGAATATTTCTATGGCTAATACAGTGATCTCAAAGACTCTGAAATGGAGAGTCATAGAAGCCACAAAATCAAACATCTATCACACAATGCTAATGCAGGAGGCTCTTTCATGCAAAAACATACAGAAGCACCTGGTCAATGATGTGATCACAACCACAAAGTGAATGATTATTGGCAATAGTACTAGAAAGGTGCTTTTTTGTAATTATGCTGACAGATCCTTTGCCAGATTTTCTTATATTTGAACATATAGTTGGATGTGACAGTGGCAATAGCAACTGTTCAGAGGACCTTCAAACACTATGCACTCTGCCATGTTCAGCATGACTATGACCTTTATCTACCTCTTTTTCAGGGGGAGATCAATCACAAACAATCCACAGTCAATGTTCTCAGGGCATGGCTTTCTTGTAGAATCTGTCAAAGTCATTGAATTTTCCAAGATGAGATTTGGACACTTGGCCAGACACTGATGGAGTGGGTTCAACAACAAAGAGTGTTAGTGATGGATGTGTGAAAGTGTGAGCTAGTACCTGATTATAGCTATTCTTCATTGGCAGCTAGCCTTGAAAGCATGTGATAGGATGTAATAGGAGTGGGTGATGGTGGAATGGATTCATATAAGATGGATAAACCAGAGGAGAGTTGGCTAGCAAGGACTAATGCTTCTTGTTCCTCTGCTATTGAGATAATGGTGGGGATATTAGATGATAGTGGGGCTGGGTCTTCTTTAGAGGATTTGGGTTCTGATTCAGAGTTAACTGGTGGTTACTCTTGAGGAGCTCCAAAAACTTGGTTGAAGAACATGGGATTTCAGCAGGAAATGGTGGTGGGTTAGGTGATGCTAGCTGCAACAGGAGAGCTTAGAACTTTGGTTATACTTGATCCCAAAGGGCCAGGTAAAGACTTGGCTAAGATCCAAAGAACAAGGAATCAAAGCCTCTTTTCCATCTATAGTACCTCAGTTGTTTTTACCTGTCTGGCAGCACCTGAGGTGAGCATTTACATACTCATTATATTTTCTTTTTTTAGATATAATAGCTCTGGGTCACTCTGTATTTACTAGCTGCACATTCAAAAGTATGTATTTATTGTACAGTGCCTATCACCATAAGGCAGCATCTATCCTGTGGCTTCAATTTTGCCCCCACCATCTGAGATTAAAACTTTAGACAGAAACATGATCTAATATTCGTAAATCTGCACTTTCTGAAAAGTACCCCTGATTACATAATGTTCACTTTTGTGAGTCAGTACATTGGAAAAAATATTTTGCATGATATGACCCACCCAACAAAATGCCAGAGACAGGCCAAGCAACAGTGAGCCTCTAAAACAAATATATTCGACAGTGGGCTCATCCAGGACCTTCCAGATGCCCTTGACCCAGATTATCAGCCAGAATCAGATGTTGAACATCTTAGTTCTGACACTGACTCACTATTACTCAATAGAATGTCATTTAGCCTAATAGACCACTCTGATATCGCCTTTGAGGATGGTATCAAAAATAGTGACAATGAAGGATCTGGTGCTGAGGTTAGGTGTCTGTAAGCAACAATAAATTGGCTATGAACTCACCACCACTGCTATACAGTTCACAGCTGCAGATGAGACAGACAACTATGTTGAACAATGTGCATCTCAGGCTGCAAAGGCAGCACATCGGTTTTGGATGGAAATCTATCACCCTGTAAGCATTGATATTCAGCTTAGCACACTGGATAAATTAACCATTTCACACCCTCAAAGGACACTCAGCCTCTAATGACACTGCCAACATGGTCAATGCCAACATACTCAGGGACTGGCCGGACCTCAACATACCTTTGGAAGCGCAGCTTACAAGAGGCTGCCAAAGATAATCAGAAAATCACATCATTCTTTCAGCCAAGGCCATTGAACTCAACTTACCATCACACCCAAGTTGTAAGTCCCAGTCTCTCTCCAGGCCATAGCATCTCTATTCTTATATTAAACAAGGACATACTTGTGCTGAGTGAAGACAAACCTGAGTTGGGTGAAGATGAACCTAAGTTAGGTGAAAACAAACCCAAGTAACAAACAGATGATGATATAGATGAAACGCCCACTAGGTTCTTGGATATGACAGATGATGATGAAACTGGGGAGTTCAACACTGAGCCGATTCTAGAAATGATTGATAAGCTTTTGGAGCAGGCAAAAAAATACAAATCATTCACCTCCATGTTTCACCTCAATTCACTCAAGCAATTCATCAATCTATGGATCAAATATCAAACAAACCCAAAGATCAGATAGCCAATGCAGAAAGCAAGCTTCACTGTTGCCACCTCCATTGGCAAGGGACCATACATGGCTTGGAAAATTTGTGCTCTCTACAAGTATGTTAGTCACTTTTGTACATTGCCTCCCATTAGCAAAGGCAACCATCACGCTCACCCTTTGCTACTGAACAATGAGTGGGTCACATCAGCAGTGTGGCGATATCTGACAGTGCTAGCAAATGGTGAGGTAAGTGACCAGTAATCATTAAAACAATATGTACTTGCCTGTTTTTCAGATTACACCACTTCACCTGATGAAGCAGGTGAACGAGGTGATAATGCCATCACTTGGGTTGGATCTCAATGGCGAGAATATCTCCAAGGCAACTGCATGCCAGTGGCTTGCTAAATTAGGATATGAACTAAAAGAGGCAAAAAAAGGTATTTATGTCGATGGGCATGAATGGGAGGATGTGGTGGCATACCACATGACTTTCTTGAGGCAGTTTGGTGATGTCGAAAGGTACTTGGATATTGTTATTGAGTTATAAGTTATTAGCTTACAAGAAATAGGTTGCGACGTACCTATAAAGATGAGGATCTTGAACCAGTCAAACCACACCTGGGTCCTGGTGAAAAACTTCATGTCCCGATCATGCACAATGAGACTATAATTTGTGCAAATGATCTGCAGCACCATATATACATATGCAATGGCAAAGTTCCCTTGAGGAAAAAGGGTCAGAGATGTGCAATTCATGTCTCTGATTTCATTGTAGAGCATACTGGACAACTCACCTTATCATCTGCTCAAATCAAGGAGAATGCACAGCTTCCCACCATGGAAAGACTGGACATTACTGATGTATGCAAGATTATTTACCCAGGGAAAAATCATGATGGGTTTTGGACAAATGAAAAGCTGGTGTCACAGACAAGCAGTCAACTGCATCTCACTGAGTATCAAATTACTTACACAGGATATGAATGGCAGATGAAGCATGCAATTCAAATTTTCGAGCAAATGTATCCAAATGCTGTTGCCAAGTTCATTTTTGATCAGTCATCTGCCCACAGTGCTTTTGCAAAGGATGCACTAAATGCCAGAGAAATGAATGTCAGACCCAGAGGAAAACAGAGAAAAATGCACGATGCTTTTATTCTGATGGATAACCCAAATCCAATGTTGCACGGTATACCCCAGATGATATCTTTCCTGGATGATCTTCCCTCTGGACACCTGGACCATGCTTTCCATGAGCAACCAAAGGGTATGCAACGAGTCCTGGAGGAGCACAACTTGATATCTGTGCTGGAGGTGGTGAATAAGGGAAAAGTGGTTGGCAAGTGCCAAATGTGTAAGCTCTCATGTGAAGTGCAAGAGCAACTTACTTGTGAGATATGGGCAGCGGCTGAGGGTGCTGACAAAGTGATTGCTGTTGATAATGCTGTGGAAACTGGGAATTACGACCCCATGCAGATGGACTGCTGTATGTTATGCGGAAGCAAAAACACCGAAGCCGAGCGACTGAAGGCTTGCCGTAAAGCCTCGCAGAGAGAATGAGAGCTAAGGAGAGCACTTAACCGTCCAAGGTTTTAACCCAAGGAACAAGTGGCCAAAGCTGGGGATACCAGCTGAGGACGCACCCTTTATATATTGTGAGGAACGGCGCACAGACCAAGCTGTGCTACATGATAAGGTGTAAACGGATACTAACTACAGTAAGTGATATCCCACGGGTGTGGGAGAGTTCTGTGATAGAGAAGCGTAGCGACGGTAATTAAAAGAGTGAGGTGACCACATGTTATGATGTCATATGATGTCATGGTCTAGGTCGTGTCATGTGATCTGGTCACGTGACCGGTGAACGAGTGGAGTGAAAGTGAAAAATAATTAGGTTAGCATATACAATATAACACTGTATGCAAAAGATACTTACAAGTCAGCAAGATTTCAAAGACAAAAAACCACTTATCCAGTTAGTGATTGAGGAAGCTGGGCATAAATGCTGGTTCCTGCCAAAGTTTCATTGTGAGTTGAATCTGATCAAGATATATTGGGGTTGGGTCAAGGGTCGTGAGTTGGAAACATTCTCTCTCACACAATGGGACTGATGTGGCAATAACAGGTTTCCACCTTGTGGCTGATGGCACGTTTCTCACTGCAAAGCAAGTCATTTCTGAGATTTTGAATGATTGCCCAGTTAGGACAATCTGTGCATTCTTTCAAAAGAGCTGACAATATATGGATGCTTACAGGTAAATCTACAGATATCACACTTCATCCATTCTAACTTTTATTTACTTCAGAAGAGACCTCAACATGAAACAGGCCAAATTTGCCATGAAGAAATATAGGTCCCACTGTCAGTGTGGGCCTGCTGTTATGATGAGTGTTGACATTTTATTGAACTGAGCAAGGGCTTGAGGATAGATTACCAAAACAGGTAACTCCAATACCCATATATGGTAACTCCGATTGTTGGCACTTTAAGTTCACTTTTCAGATGGTCCTGGTTTTTTGGAGGCAGAATCTCAACAATTTAATGAGATAGTAGGCTTGCTTTGGTGCTCCAGAGTACATATACATGGTTAGAATACCATTTATTGAATATGTGGAGGTGCTATAACATTTTTATTTTCATCTATAAGGGAGTTGCCTATTTTGAGTGAGTGGCACTGTAGTATGATGGCAATTCTACTAATGATGATCTATATCATATGCACTAGTGTTCTGGGAATTACATAGGTTGGGATGAATTTACCTTGGTTAATTCATGTAATTGATTTACCATGAATTTGGATAGCTGCAAAATATGCAAAGTGGATTTGAGTGAATAT
>JBBPTJ010000281.1:0-16902 GCA_038094035.1 Pulveroboletus aff. ridleyi
TCGTTCTTGGAATTCTCATCGCTGTAGGTCATTCTCTGTGTGTGTGCCATTGCCGCACCTTAGTCTGTCTTATGGTTTCGGCCTCACTCGCTTCTCATCTTGACTAGCTTGTGTTGTTCCTGATACTTACCCTGAATTTCAATTGTTATTTGGTTGATGGTCCATAGTCTGTCATATAATCTTTGTGCCCTCTTAGCATGCAGTGCATGTTATGATGATATGTGCCAAGCTATAGCATTTTGCATCTCATCGCTCGGTCTTGCCAACTTTATCACCAGAGTGCCTACTCACACATTATTGTCAGTTTTTGGACATGACTAGAATAGGTTTCAGATTCACTCCATCATTAAAATCTACTGAGGTCATGGTAATGTAGCATTGAATCTTCATTGTTCTGTAATTATAGTATATAGGATTGCTGTATTACATATCATTCGACGTTCAACAGAAGTGGTCGAGACTAGATCACTTTCAGGACCGTGCCACCGAGAGCGTCTGCACAGAGATGGGATGATAGTCAGACACATTCTGCCGACCAAACACCACTCTGCACCAGAGTATATTAGTCGGGTGATCAAGTTTCAGTACCTGCTCACTGATTCCATCATAACAGGAGCTTCTTCACCTTGGACAATTTCTCTTCTGAGCATGGGGCCTCGAAGTAATCAACAATATTGTAATAAAAGTCTTCATGGTTGAAGTCCTTGTCAACAACTGCCCATGAGGAGCAGCTGGACAATGCAAAGCGCACCTGACAATGTGTAAGGTCCACGGAGGATGAGATCAACAATAAGGTTACATATCTGAACTGCGACATATGCAATAGCTCATGGTTCCATGGCCTTCATCCTGAGTAGCACTGCAACATTGTTGCGTGAGCATGGAGCATTAGAGCAGACAGTACAATCCACTGCGGTGTGGTGACAGGCAGAGCTGGGCGATGTAAAAATGCACTTGAAAGCCTGTGTATCATAACTGAGCATGCAGTCATGCAGGTTAAGACTAACTGCTTACACGGACCAGTAGTTCACCCTGGAACAATCCCTCAGCGGGCTTGGTTGGATTGTACATGCCATCCGGGTAAAGGAACGACAGCCAACTGTGTGCCGTGACACAAAAGTTAGGGTTATATTCTCAGATTGACATGCGAACACTACAGCAGGCATCATTAATCTTCATCAGCTACTTGATCCATACTCACCTCAAATCTGTCCAGTTATAGTTGACAGGGCAGAGCAGTTGCCCTGTTACCAAGTGGTTGAAACCACGCCCCTCCTTATCACAATGAGACAGTGAAGGGTCAATATGAAGTGTGGTGGCCGTTCCCAGCCAGTTAACAATTTCCCCCTTCAGTATCAAGGCATCATCCCCTTGTGTGGCATCAGCACCACCCTGCAACTGTCTGAATATCAGTCACCCGTGAACTCTTCACTAGCGGGAGACTTGCCTCTCAACATGCAACAATGTCGACCTTACCTGCCACCAGCAGTTTCCTGAGCACAGGACACCAGTCCAACAGTTTTAAAAAGTTTTTATATGTCTGCTCTTGTCTGAAACAGTGTTGGGATACATCTAGTATAGTTCAATAAATGACTTACTGAGGTGTTGAGTCTGAAGATATCATCTGGGGTGTCGTTGTTATCCCACCATCAACCATGAGTGACTGATGCCGATCATTTTCGGTAATTATGTCTAAGATGGATTCAACGAGGGTGACGAGACGACGAACTGCTTGCCCCTCCCTCAAATATAAGTAAAGCCTAGAAGAAATTGGTAGAGTGACCAGTTGAACGTCGTCAAGATGCATGGATGTACTCACATCAGTTTCTTTGTTAGTTTGCTAAGTAATGTTATGTTCTTGACTTCAAGGGTGGTAATTCGCCTCTTCAGACTTGCAATGTCTTGAGAACTGAGTTGAGAGGATGATATCGAATCCACATGTGAGGAGCTGGGTTCTGTGATGGGCGCAGTCAAAGCAAGGGAGAATAGGGGGGAAGTCATACATTGGGGCTGGTGATCAACTCTAGTTTGGAGGCTCAGGCAATCGATATAAGTTTTTCTGAAACGGTGCATACACCCCCCTGAAGTACGTACTTCATCATGAGGGAGGGGTAAATCTACTCTATCTGTGGAATGCAGGGTCAGCGGCAACAACAGGACCCACTGTGGAGAAGTGGGGATGTGGGGAATGCAGACAGGTCACCAAACAGATCTTGAACTTAGAGCTACACTGAAAACGTCACATTCCTCTTCTGGACCACTATCACAGCAACATTGTATGTGAATCTGGAATTGGCATGCTGCTTTAAGTATCACAATGAGGATGAGCAAACATGCTAAGATAACACCATGACAAATCACTTCCCTTTTTACATAGTTAACAGGGGCTACCATCTAGCCTGCATCTCTTACCCGACCTTCGCTCAGCTGCTCACGCAACTTGATGAATGCCAACCAGACTTTTGTTGGTTAGAGAAGTTCGCTGCACCGCTCACATGTCTCTTCGGGTACACGCAACCCATTGACACAACGACCATTGATCACCTCGATTTCATTTTACCAGAATCCCTCTGTACTATTTTTGATCTCCCTCTTGCCTGGGTCTTTACCTTCTGTGAAGAGGTGTTGTTGGCCATAGAAAGTGCTAGGGTAGGGTCAGTTAGAGAGCATCGCAAGGGAATAGCAAAATGTCTCATGTGCCATGATTACCTAAAGGTATGTACCTTTCTGGACGAAGTGCTTGCTTGGGTTCATCAACCAAGCGACAGAGAAACACAATTCCCAGTGAACTTTAGCTTATTTGTTCAAAGAGGAAGGGAGAACGGCGAGCTCACTGTACTATGTAGCACTCAGTGTTGGAAATCTACGACTCAATGTCTGTGCTATCCTCTCGTTGGCATTCTACGGTACCTATACGGATTGAGGGTCCTAACGTCCGGATCAAATGATATTATATATGACAATGTATAAACCAATGCTATAGATTATAAACGCATTCCGTCAGCTTACCAAAGTAGGATCAATCATACCTACAGGGATGATGGCAGCAATTTATTCACTTTGCGGAAGCATTCAGCTTCAAGATCCTGCTCAGTGCTCATCTGCTACTCAGGGTAGATGGCATTAAAAAAAGAGGGTAGCAGACAGTGTGATCACTAACCTTCTACCGTTGGCACGGTCCCAGTTATCCGATGGTTTCCTTATCCTGCCATCTCCTAATGCCTTGGTGGGTGGGTGAGGGTAACGATCAATCAATCTACATCTTTCATCATTTGCTGGTCGGAGAAATGGAAGTACCTGCAGAAGGAAAAGATCAGGGGAAAAAACATGAAAAGTAAAGAAAAGTACCATGTGTTTGTATGCTATCCACCCAAACATCGGCCGGGTCATCTGTATTCATGAGGTCAATGCCAGTAGGATGCATATGGACTAATAGTGGACTTACAAAAAGTGATGCTGCACATCATGAATACCACACTCCCCAAGCTTGCCATGCCAGCCCAAAAATTCCCTACCAAGCTTGAACGCATGATATTCTTGCTTGTCCCATGCAAGACCGCATTCACTTGTCTGAGGGTAGGAAAGTGTGTCAAAGTATGGTATGTAATTATTGAATCAACAGAGGCTGGCATACCTGACTGACACTCGGTAGGCTCGAACCGACCTTATATTGTGCAGTGTATCTCCCTACTCAGTGGAGGGCAAAAGCGTTCTTGGATTCAGTTGAACACCACCCTAATTTCACGGTGGAGACAGTCGAGTCCCTGTATTTCGCCGTGTCAGTTAATATCCATACCACAGGACGAATTCTTGAGCTATGCTCTGGAACAAAGCACCTACATATGCGAATCCCATGCCATCTTGCTGGCATAAACCCCATTCTGGCCCCCCTTAACAACCTTCCACATATCGTCAGTCTCTATGTCAACCTCTCGTCTATTTTTAACAGCGGAATCATCTACTTACCAAATGTACCAGTCTTCCGTGCTATCACCCACCTTCACTTAACTAATGCTTGGGCCATGTGAATGCCTGTTGCAAACTCGATTGGACTTGAGGAGTTGAAGCAGCTCACTCACCTCTCCGTTTACCTGTCCACGGTTCGCACCCATACTTCAGTGTTGCAAAGGATTTTGGGGTGTGATGGTCTCGAAGTCCTTGTCATGTGGAGGTGAGTAGAGACTTCCTACAATGCTGTGACCTGTTTTCTTGAGGAGAACAACCATCGCTGACTGGCGTGTTGTCATTATAAATGCCATTCCGATCTTGCCCTATATACATGACGGAGGCTTCTGATCATATGCTGAAAGGGTAATTGAATGGCATAAGGAAGTTGAAGGTGTGTATGTCGTACCTAATTGTTCTGGATATCCTCATGGGTTGCTCACTGTAGCGTCGTCATCCGTGGCCAAGACCTGTTTTGACGTGCCGAACATCCCCATGCCCCTGGTTTTCGATTATGACAGAAACTTGGAGCATGAGGTCATGACTCAAGTGGATTCCAATGGCTCCACCGATTCTGAGTACGTGTCAGATGGTGGCAGTTCTGAGGGTACAGATGAATGAGCTAGGATGGCACATATAATATCATGAAATTTGTACTCCCTTGAAACCATTGTATGTCGCAAGTGAATTGAAGGCATGGGAAGCCGAGTTCCGGTGGTGAGCGACATCGCACTTGACTTATGTAGCTGGATCTCAACGTCAACACCCACCACTCTATGGTTTCCCACTCTTGATGAAAGAGATCACACTTCATATGTAAGTAATGCATTGTTGCTTGTTTTGAAAATGAACTATGTCTCTTTCTCGGCTGAACAGGAATGACCACAGCGTGACTGTCTTGAAGATGATTGCTCCATCAACGCCAAAGCTGTCCTCCATTCATTGTAATGTGAGGAACTTGCACTCATTGAACAGGTAAACATTAATCATTATGAATGCAGGCCACTACATCAATGTTGAAGAGGTTGTCCTCAATCTGTCACAGCACGAGGAACCTGTGAGGAACCTGCTGTCCTCCATCCATTGTAATGTGAGGAGCTCGCACTCATTGAACAGGCATAAAATAATCTCCATGAATGCAGGCTGCTACACTAATATTGAAGAGGCTGTCCTCAGTCTGTCGCAGCGCGAGGAACCTGCTGTCCTCCATCCATTGTAATGTGAGGAGCTCACACTCATTGAACAGGTAAATAATTATCATTATGAATGTAGGTCGCATTCCATGATTCATGAGTATCTCTCAGACACACCACTTCTCTTCAAGGGTAGAGGAACATCAACCAGCTGCATTCCTGAGTCATGCGGGTCAGTTTGCATTCTGTGAGCTTAGAGCAGGGTGAAGGTAGCGCAGACGTAGAGAATAGCTTTGCATAGTACATAGTTCTACCTTGGCTCCACTGTGATTGAGACACTGCTTGACCAGACTTATATAATTCATTTATTTTTCCATTCCCCATAACCACCTATGATGAGCAGACGTTTCAGGTGTGGTGCTCATACATGTAATCGATCATTTGACAGCAGTTGAAGCGTGTCTTTGCATCAGTTAAGTTGTCCTCACTATCAAAGATGCATCAGTCAACCCATGGCAAAGCAAAGCCTGCCACATCCATCAGATTCGACTCAACTGCCCTCCCAGAGAGCATGCATGGAGACAGACAGGGAGACAGACAGGGAGATAGAAAACAGTATTCCAATGGTTCAGTTTATTAGTGACACCATCCCTCACGACCCCATTGCCTCCAACAGGGACGAAACGGTCTCAGCGACAGAGAACTGTGATGCCTCCTGTGATCCTATTCCCAGGTCCAGGACTTCAGGACCTGCTCATCCCGTTCAGTCTCACCGTCTTCCTGCGCGCTTTAGGGATGCCCTACCAGAGCCAGCCCCTTCCCTCCTGCTTGAGCCTTCTCAGGCCCCTCAGACCATTCCTCGTGTCATATTGCATGTATTCGACTCTTTTCTCGCCACTTTCAATATATTTGGCATCGCTCGTCACTATTGTCACAGGCCATTGTATGATCCTGACGCCTTTCTAACCCTTGATGAGTTGTCCAACAATCCATCAGAAGCAGGTATTAGTGTGCACCTGCCTGCTGTTTCTGGCCCCGCTCCCCCTCCGTGGCCATGGAAGTTGATCTCCATCTGGAGATTAATGAACTGGATGTTGTTGGGAAGCAAACTCAAGTCCTCAGCTGAAGTCACTTGCCTCGCCATGATGGTCATCAATGCCGAGGGCTTCTGCCCTCAGGATCTTGTAGGATTCAATGCAAATACTGAACTCAAGCACTTCAATGTCTCAGAGAAAGACCTTGACCCTGACAATCCGTTTTGCAAGGATGGCTGGACAGAGACATCAGTTACCATTCCCGTGCTAACACATGAATGTAATGCAGCTGAGAATGCACAGGACTTCTGTGTTCCTGGTTTTTTCTATTGCAATCTAACAGCTGTGATGTCCGCTACGTTCTTAGACATCTCATCTAAACGTTTTCACCTTACCCCCTTCAAACAACTATGGCAATCTCCCATAAGTGGTGAAGACCAACGCGTATATGATGAACTGTACACCTCAGACGTGACGCATGGCTCAAAGCTCACAATGAGCTTCAGAAACAGCGCCGTGACGATGGCTGCATGCTTGAGCAGGTCATTGTGGCCATGATGTTTGCGTCCGACTTAATTCACCTTGCTCAGTTCAGGCACTCAACTGCATGGCTGATCTATCTCTCTTTTGGAAACCTGTCAAAGTACATGTGTGCCTGCCTGAATTCGCCCGGAGCCTGCCATCTCATCGCTTTCATACCCAAGGTGTGCGATATCGTTTCTATAGTAAGCTTGACTGACCTTGACAAAATGATAGCTTCCATGTGCAATTGTCGGCTTCATCTCTCAATTCATGAACAAAAAGAATAACTCAGATATCCTTACCCACTGTAAACATGAGCTCATGCATGCGATCTGGAAAATCCTACTGGACAATGAGTTTGTGAGGGCTTACAAGAATGGGATCAGAATTAAGTGCTATGACGGTGTGTATCGACGCGTTGTAGGAGCCTGCGGCCTCCTACGGTTGTAGGCCCCATTTTTCAGCTCGTCCACACGTCCATCAAGCATCCGAGTTGTGTCCTGTGTCCATCCGTACCATCTCGAGGTCAGTCCGTTTCGTTTCTTGTTTATCCGTCTATCCGATTCGTTCATCCGGTCCCGGGTTCTTATGTACCTGTTCCATCCGGTCCGGTTCCGTCTACCGGATCGTCTGTCTATATGTATCACTCGTCGATTTCGCCATACACTTCATTTCATTGATATTTAACTACGATATCTTGTGTTTCTTGGCTCCTCGCTACTTAGATTCGAGTGTCCCTTCATAGGGCCTCGGGCGTTGTCATAGCTACAAAGTCCAGGGAAATGCCCGGACTATAAAAGTCTTGTATCGAGATCTGGAATCTCATCAGTCTTGCACCCACTGGTCATCCCTCAGCGTCCGAATCCCCTCTCCTCGTCGTCGAGATCGTCCTCGACACTGTTTTTCTTCGTCATCGTCAGTATCCGGGTCCTCGTCCTTGACCCCTCGTTCGTATCCGGCCCTCGTCCTTGGCCGGGTTTTTCCCCTATCATCGTCAATCTCGCCTATCATCGTCAATTTCATTTCCGTCTTTGTCATTTTCTCTTCATCTTCGTCATTTCCCTTCGTCTTCGTCAAGTTCTCGCGTCTTCGACTCCTATCGCGCTCGATCCGGTCCCATCCGCGACCACATCCGTGTGCGCCCGGTCCTCAATAGTGACCGGATTATTAGTTTCCTGTCCGGAACGTCGTCCGGAACATTCTCCTCTTGCTCTAGTGCCCTGAGGTCGGTCGTAGTTGTCTGTCCCCGGTACTAACCCTCCACAGGACCCCTTGGGACGAGGATACTCGACCCCCACACACATCACCCCACACCACTCTACTATCTTTCAGCGCCCTTGCCTAGACTCTGTCCTCGTATTTTGTAGGAGGGAGGGAGAGAGAAGAGAGGGAGAAGGGAGTCGGACGAGAGACAGGAGGTGACTGGTTTGATATTCATACTAAGGTACAGAAGCGGAGTACAGGAAGCTTATATACTGAAGTCTGGTCCGGAGTTCAGACGGGGGAATGGAGGATCATATGGTAAGGTACGTCGGGTAAGAGGGAAGCATATAGAGACGGGAGACATACGTAGTGAAAGCATATGGTGTGGTGAAGGGTCTAAGGGGTGATACTAAGGGTCATAACTAAAGAATGGAGGGACAAAGGTATAAAGGGAATACTAAATAAGGAAAGCGAGAAAGTCCAATACTCGGAGAATAGAGTCTAGTATGAAGGAGCAAAGCCTGGACTACGGAGGACGGAGAAGAGTAAAAGGTCTGGAGGTCCGGAGGTCAGAGCGGATATGATAAAAACTATCATCTCCAGTCGCCATGTAACTTTCCATGAGTCTGGAACAATCTCCGACTCCGACTCAACTCCTTGGAAAGTTGCCAATGAGGAACAGTGGGAGGGCCTCCTGCTGAAGCACTTACATCAGCCAGAGTGCAATGGACAGGAAGAAACCAACTCCACACCTCTGACACCTCCAAACTTCGTGGAAGCAGTGGGAGCTCCAGGTCTAGACAATCTAATAGACCCACTCACTAGACATCTGGAGCAACTCCGAATCAATGTTGCCCCTCCAGAAGCACAGGCTACCCCTGCTCCTGCTTCATTCTCTGCTCCAACTCCAACTCCACCTCCTTCTCCTTCTCCTGCTCCATCTTCACCTCCTGCTTCTGCTCCACTTCTGCCTCCACCTCCTACTATCTCTTCAACTCAGTCTTACACCCCATCTCACTCTCCTGCACAGATTATAGCAAATGTCTGCAGGAGTTCCTGAAACCGTCGACCTGCAGATTGGAACAGGGATTACCAGTGCACCCTAGATGAGGAAAGGGAGAGAAGGACTGCCATGCAGGACAGGACTCCGTTGGACAAAGTTGAAACTCCAGACACCTCGGACGAAGAAGGCATGCCTGGAGGTTTTGTGAGCCTGCAGGAGGAGCTAGAACACTGCATGTTCGCTGGAGCAGCCAATGCCCCATTGGAGGACCAACTCCTGAACACAATAAAGGAAGCCTATGAACGTTCAGATGCAGACCTATGGAGATCCACTGTAGAGGATGAACTCCTCAGTCTAAACTCCAACCATGTATATGAAACCGACCCAATCCCAAATGGAGTAACTCCAATTACTTCCAAACCTGTATTTTGCATCAAACAAAATCAGGATGGTAAAATCAAATGTTACAAAGTCTGAATCATTGCTTGGAGATTCACACAGAAGGAAGGAGTTGACTACCAAGAGGTTTTTGCCCTGGTTGTGAACTTGGACTCAGTCTGGACAATTGTTGCTCTAGCTGCCAAACACAATTTGGAGTTAGATCAGATGGATGTCTCCACTGCATATCCAAATGGTGAGCTAGAGGAGAAACTATATCTCCTACCTCTGGATGGAGTTCCGATCCAACCTGGGTACTGCTGGAAACTCCAACACTCCTTGTATGGACTTAAGCAGGCAGGACGAACATGGAACAAAACACTTGACAAGAAACTAGGAGAACTCGGATTTACTCATCTCGATGCTGAGACTTGCCTATACGTACTCTGAAAATCCAGTCAGATTTGTTTCTTAGTTGTTTATGTCGATGATCTCCTTCTTGCAGTGAGTTCCAGAAGTTACATGAACTCCATAAAGTCCATGCTCTCCTCCTCCTTCAAGATGCATGACTTAGGAGAAGCCAAGTACCTCCTCAGGATCAAACTTTGTAGGGACTGGAAACTCTGAACCATCTCCTTATCCTAGTCCCAATATGCATGAACTGTCTTAGAATGGATGGGAATGTCTGACTCTGCTTCTGTGTGGACTCCAATGGTACATGGTACTTTCTTGTCCACAAATAACCTGGAGGACAACTCCATACTGCCAGAGGTCCTTATTGGGAAGAAATGGGTGTCCTATCTCACAGTCATAGGCTCCCTCATGTACTTGATGCTTGGAACCCATCCAGACTTGGCCTACTCTGTTGGGACACTCAGTCATTTTAGTGCTGCCCCAAAAGCCTGTCACTGGGAGGCAGCCAAACATGTTCTCTGTTATGTTCATGCAACTCCGGACATGGAACTCCGATACAATGGAAATGACACCTCCATGGACTCAGACTTCTATGGATACTCTGATGCTGGCTGGTCACAGGACCCAGACAACTCCCGATCCACCTCCGGCTTCCTTTTTCTCAGCAGCTGTGGAGCCATCTCCTGGTCCAGCTGTCATATCTGCTCCGATCTCCGGATCTCCAGACCCTTTACTCCTTTTCTGTTCCTCCATAACCCAGACTCTGCCCCTTTCATATCAGACTCCATTCTCCTATGATCAGACTTCCTTCACTTTCCTTATTTAGTATTCCCTTTGTACCTTTGACTCTCCATTCCCTAGTTACGACCCTTAGCCTCATCCCTTAGACCCTTTGCCATATCATATGCTCCCACTACGTATGTTCCCTGTCTCCATATGCTTCCCTTTTACCCGACGTACCTTTCCACACGATTCTTCATTCCTCTATCCAAACTCCGGACTGGACCTCAGTATATAAACTTCCTGTACTCCATTTCTGTATCTGAGTACGAATATCAAACCAGTCACCTCCTGCCTCTCGTCTAACTCCCTTCTCTCCTCTCTCTCTCCCTCTCTCCTATGAAATACGAGGACAGAGCCTAGGCAAGGGCGTGACACATAAGTCCTGCGCCAATGTCCTCCTAGGTACCCCCTTGCTGCTCCGAACTCCGTTCATCCTCCCTATGAACTTCATATACTAACCTTCGGACCTCTGATCGGACTTGAGTCCAGAGGAACTGGACTTGACACCAGCAAACAACAAAGCATGGTTGCACTATCTACTACTGAATTGGAGTACATTGGACTTAGTGTCACAGGGCAACACCTCGCATGGCTTTGGAGCTTCTTTGAGGAGATAGGACATTGCCAGAAGACCCCAACCATACTGCACTGTGACAACCAAGCTGCTATCATTCTGTCCCATGATTCACAGTTCCACACTTGGACAAAACATATCCAATGAAAATACCACTTTGTCTGAGATGATCTAGTGGGAAAGGGAGAGGCCATCATATGGTACATTCCTACTGGGGACATGGTTGCTGACATTCTGACCAAGGCATTGGTGAGAGAGCAACACTGGAAATTTGTTTGAGCTATAGGGCTCCGATTGTGATCAAGTGGAAGTGTTAGAGATGACAACTCCGATCTCCTCCAGGCCCTCCTGTCCAACTCCAAGGTTCCTTAACAAAGTTCCAGACAAACTCCTATAACTCCTACATAGGAGTTACTGAAGTCCTATAGGAGCAGTCAGAGATGGATAGGAAGGCTGGACTTGTGTCAAATGGCATATCAGTACGCATTTCTTATGTCATTCTTTTACCCTATCTTCACTTCATTCTCATTCCATAACTTTGTGCTGTTTCCTCTCCCCCTTTACTATTCCCTTATGGAGATTGCTTGTTTTGCTTTGGAGTTGATTGGACTTTGTGCTCACATCTTTGCCTACCTTATATATATAATCCCTTTCACTCCTGGGCTCTCCTCAGTTGTTCCTGCTACTCCTTGGGCAGCAGCTGAGGTGTGTACCAGTTTTACTTTACCTTATTACTATTACTAATTAGTGTAGTGGGCAATCACTGCCCTTTTACTTAGATTTTTCACATGATCTCATTGTCGAGAGAGGTGGGGACGGGCATGGTGTTTGGTGATGGTCATAGATCATGGATAGAAGGCAAGACCACGTTACGCGAGACACAACTTGTGGTTCATTTCAAACTCTGACATACAGACGTCATGTGACCTCCACCTGGTCTCTTCCCTGGTTCAAACTCAGCCAGCCTTGAGGGCTTGGCCTTAACAGGGGGGCACTGTCATATCCACTCCAAACTCTGTCCTCTGAATCTCTCACCCTCTCTCCAGTACTCCGTGACCTGGACTTTGTACCTCCATACCCAGACTTCTTCCTTTTCTCTTGGACTTCCATAGTTACCATATTTAGTATTTCCCTTGTTCTCTCTTGACCCTTCATTCTTTCCTTGCCCCTTCATTCTTACCTTAGACCCTTTGCCACACCATATGCCTCCCTCTACGTATGTTCTCCATCTCCACATGCTTTCCTTTTACCCGACATACCTTACCATATGTTCCTCCATTCTTCTGTCCAAATTCTGATTGGACTTTTATATATAAACCCTCTGTACTCCATCTTTATATCTTAGTATGAATATCACACTAGTCTCCTCCTGACCCTCGTTTGGTCTCCTCCTCTCACCCTTCTACTCCCTCCTACCTCCCTATGAAATATGAGGACTGAACCTCAGCAAGGGCGCGACACATAAGTCCTGCACTAACATCCTCCTAGGTATCCCGTCTCTGTCCCATTCTCTGTTTGTCCCCCGACAAACTTCATACTCACCTTGGAACTCTGACTGGACTTGAGTCCAGAGGACCCAGACTTAACATATCCCAAGACTCACATGCATAGCAGCATATGCAATATGTGAAAAATCTAAGTAAAAGAGCAGTGATTGCCCACTTAGCTGCTGCCCAAGGAGTAGCAGGAATAACTTTATTCACCTAAGTAAAAGGGCAGTGATTGCCCACTACACTAATTAGCAATAGTGATAAGGTAAAGTAAAACTGGTACACACCTCAGCTGCTGCCCAAGGAGTAGCAGGAACAACTGAGGAGAGCCCAGGAGTGAAAGGGATTATATATATAAGGTAGGCAAAGATGTGAGCATAAAGTCCAATCAACTCCAAAGCGAAACAAGCAATCTCCATAAGGGAATAGTAAAGGGAGAGAAGAAATAGCACAAAGTTATGAAATGGGAATAAAGCAAAGATAGGGTAAAGGGATGACATAAGAAATGCATACTGACATGCCATTGGACACAAGTCTGGCCTTCCTATCCATCTCTGACTGTTTCTATAGGACACCAGTAACTCCTATGTAGGAGTTATAGGAGTTCATCTGGAACTTCATTAAGGAAACTCAGAGTTGGACAGGAGGGCCCAGAGGAGATCAGAGTTATCATCTCTAACACAATATGCTCAGGATCAATTGTCTTGACCCCATGGATCTTGGCATTCCCACCTCACACACCTTTTGCACACTCATTGAGAGCAGAGGAGGGTGAGGTCAAGATATGCTTAAGAACCTATAATCACATCAGCTAGACCATGAGATGAATCACAGAAACTTGCTCACTTGACCAGATAGCCTCTGAAAAGTCCATTGCTGATTGAATTTGGGTCATAATCAGTGCCAGGGATATCACCAGGGTATAGGAAAGCTGGCCAAACACTTGCTGTCACATTTGCAAAGTTGTTAGGGTCATTTAATTGCACCTGCATCCTGAAACAATGATTACCAACAAAAAAAACAGAAGGCTACTTGGATGATATGTATCCCTGTGGGCTTAGAAGGTAGTCTTTAAGATACTTGGTGGGGCAGAGCAGGGCACCAAACTGGGGATGGTTGAATCCCATCTGAGTGTGGCCTTCTTTTGTGTCAGGACACATTGGAAATTGTACTACCTGTACATCCAGATTTGGAGCAGTGTACCTGTTAAGTCCAGGCCCTCCAGACTCAAGTCCAGTCAGAGGTCTGAGGGTGAGCACACAAATTTCATCAGAGGATGAACAGAGGATGGGATGGAGGTGGGATACCTAGGAGGACATTGGCACAGGACTTATGTGTTGCACCCTTGCCAAGGTTCAGTCCTTGTATTTTGTAGGAAGAGAGGAGGAGCAAGAGAGCAGAGAAGGAGACTAATACTGAGGTACAAAGGTGGAGTACAGAGGGTTTATATACTGAAGTCCAATTGGAGTTCAGATAAAGGAATGGAGGGATGCATGGTAAGGTACCTCAGGTAAAAGGAAAGCATGTGGAGATGGAGAACATATGTAGGAGGGGCATATGGTGTGGTGAAGGGTCTATGATAAGAATGAAGGGTCAAGAAAGGAATGAAGGGTCAAAGGAGAACAAAGGGAATACTAAATATAGTAACTATGAAAGTCTGAGAGGAAGGATTGAAGTCTGGGTTATGGAGTATCAGAGAAAGGATGAGGGGTTCAGAGGATGGAGTCCAGAGTGGATATGACAGTACCTAATGACAAACTTGCACAGCCATGACACATTCTCAGAGCAGATATGCATGATGAGAGCAGATATACATGATGAGAGCCTGCATCTAAACATACTGTCAGAGTGACCTACAGATACAACCAAAAAAAACTTACCTCCTTCATGAGAATGTTCAACTCAGCTGCTTTTGTTACATTTGATCCTGAAGGGTCTAGCATGGACTTGGCGAGGGTCCTAAGATATGATGACAAGGGGGTATCTTGCTGGCAGCAAGGTTAAAGGTTCGTCCTGGTGCAGGCCAGACAATAGACTTCCTGGTGAAGCGGGTGGACCGAGGACAATCCCTTGTAATCAGGACGAGATGCGGGGAGAGCGAAAGTGCTCACTCAGGTGTAGAGCAAAGACACACAAAAAGGAAAGTTAGGATATGTATACCAAGTAGGTCTAAGCTAGGGTACAGGAGATCTACTTGGGGTTTATATACAAGAACAACGAGACACTGAGTAATCATATAGAATCAGAAAGAACATGAAAGAACAAAGTGGCTGACTGATCATTGAGTCAGCAAGCCAATAGCAGAAGTTGCTTAGTTAGTAAGCAAAGAACTCCATGGAAGGAGGAAGAACAAAAGAACAAGAACAAAAGAACATGTGACTAAGGGAATACGGACTTAGCATGACGAGAGCTAAGCGAGGAGAGATAAGTCCGAAAAAAAGAAAAAGAAACAGGATATGGGTACAAATTGTAACAGCTTCTGGCTTGTTTCCAATGAGGCCCATCAGGTAGGGAGCATGTGCACACACATAATTGAATGTTTGTCTGTATCGAATTTGTGTTCTGTCATCATTAAATGGAGTTCATGTGCCTATATGCATGCATATATCCAGAGAAAGTACTCACATGATGTTCTTGAGTTGCTCAGCTATCTTGTAAGCAATCTCGTTCTCTTCTGCATTATCAAATATGATGCAGGTCTGGATGACCTCCTTTATATCACAGAATGCATCCAGAGCACAAGGTATGTAGCATGTAACTGCAAGGCATTCTTTATGTCCGGCTGCTGCTCCCTCCTCATCAGTTTGGTCAGTTTGGTCAGCACCATGGTTAATTGTGGAGTCTTTTGCAGTGGCTTTCCTCACTTTTTAAGTTAAATTGACTCTATAATTAATTTATAAAGCATACCTTACACAGATACCCTCCCCTCAGATTCACTCTCTGACCAATCACTATACAGAACTGATGAACTTCAGATATCCTTATTCTTTCCATTTCTTGGACATTCTTCATCATCTTCTGAGTTAGATTGGTCAGCACTGCTATGAACTCAAGTTGGAAGCTGGTCCTGAGGAAGTGCTGCCAACCGAAGTGGGACTTTCTGAGATTGTTGTGGCAGTGTCACCCAAGTCTGGTCCTCATTGTTGCTTTTAGCAGGGTCCTGCAGCTCGTTATCTGCATTCAGTCAGTATTGGAAGCTGAAGATATCGTTAGGAGCTTCATGTTGTCATTTCTGAATAAATTCTAGGAATTGTTGAGTGTTCTTGGTCTTGAGATGGCTCAGGTCATCTGGAAAGATGAAATTGTGAGGAAGATGATCAGAGCAAAATAGGTCTTCCTGGAATTCAGCCAAATTTTTGAATGGTGCCAAAACCTTTTTATTCTTGCATATCAAGCCTGTGAAGAGTTTATCAAGAACTGAAAAGACACAAGAGAGAGCCTCAAGCTCAGACCAATGTAGAGATCAGAAGAAACAATGAATACCAAGCATGAGGAATAAGTACAGTGTATCGACGGGTTTATATACATATAGTAGGGATTTAGGGCAGGTGTGGGAAGGATGAGTAATACGCTGACTGATGCTCACTAATCGATGACGTCGTGATGAGTTACTGGCTTGGCGATGATGTAGGGTCTAGGCCTAATGATGTCACGGAATGTTCTGGAAGGATCGAGATAGGATAGGAAAATAAAGGAAAAGGAAATGAAAACGGAAATTCTGTCAGAGTTATTGTTACTCATAGTGATCATATCTGAAGTCCACATATGGTAGTGTGAGGTGAGAAAATCTCAGACCATGTTCTGCATTTCAGACTGAGTATGCCTAACAAGATCTGGGATCCAGATTTTTCCATATGACTGACAGAACCTATTTATTTCTGTTTCCATTATTTCCTTTATCTTATCTTATTGTCACAGGTTAACGTTATCTTTCTTCATCTTATCTAGATTAAGGTAGATCCTTCTAGATCATTCCATCATGTCATAGGCTAGACCATGACATCATTCCATTCCTAACTTATTTAGCCATCATATTTAGAGTTTCATTCTGATCATTATTTAATACTCGTTAGTACAGTGGCTCAAAAAACTGTCTGGATGTTTGCCTATTTTGCACTAAATGCAATATCCTGTGAGAACCACTAACCCTAACCCTATTATGTAAGTGTACTAAATATAGTACTAACCCTTGGCTATCTACTGATGCAAAAATCAAAGGATTTGGATAAGATCTGATGAAATGGCAGCTATTTCAAAATCATGACTCATTTGGACAGTTTTTTGACTTTATATTGAAACTATGTATATTGGATCCTGGAATGTCATAATATGACTTGACACATCTGGAAATGGTTCTATTATGTCACCTTTATGTAAATGTGTGTCAGACAACATATATAATACCCACTATCCTATATTTATT